>CAAKHC010004268.1:35309-68319 GCA_901007825.1 Macroramphosus scolopax | reverse complement strand
AGTAGATAAATACCAATGAATACAACACACTAGAACGAACCCTGTTTGTAGTTATCATTCACATATTTCTCACCGTATTAACCTACAACTATATGCTGAACTATCACATGCACATCTGCCTTGTGGTTTTTATTTCCACATAAACTGGTGAATCTCATCAGACTCCGAGTCCCTGTGGGAAGAAGACACGGACATGTCCTCGTCTCTCTACAATACAGTGAACAAATCAAAGATCTTTGATGCAGAAGCATGTTAAACCTACAGCACAAGGCTTTTCTGCGCTTCAGTGATTGAAGCTGTATTTTTCGTTGCTTCACAAAGTTGCATCATTCTTTGATTTGCTGAATTAGAGGAAACTGACCAGGCGTGTACATGTAGCCTTCTGGTCTCAATGCATTTTTTCTTGCGGAGGTCAGCACTTCTAGTACTTCTAGTACTTCATGTTACAGCTTTATGTTGTCAGTGAAGGTCAGTTCTCTGATTACGTGATTACGTACAGCTTTAAATTATGTTTCGGTTTGTGTGTGAGAGGCTCAGAAAGCAGTAAGAAGTCTGACCAGGTGTCCGCTGTGTGAGTAAGCCAGCACCAACAGCAGCAATGCCAGAGCGACTCCCAGCAGCTCCCAGACTGAGCGGCGCAGGGCTCTGCCGAACACGGCCCACTCTCGGAGAAACCGCAGCTGATGGGACGCCTGCATGATCGGATAGAGGAAACAGAAGAGAAACGATTCTCTTATTAGATGAATCCTTGAGACATATTGCATCTAGGGCCTTATGTTCTTGGCTCTTGATTGGATTATGCTCATTACGTCGAATCGATTCAGCCGATGTTTCCTGTTTACACTTATTAAGCCACAGCCCCCCCCCAAAGCAATCACAAAGTAATCCATGATAATCTGCTAAAATCTAGTTACATGCCAACATCAATACAACAAGGTCAGACAAAAAGACAGGTTAGCCTGGTGGTTTGATTGTGTGTCTTGGGCCATCCGACTACTTATAGTGGTTGAGCTGCCAGATCTGATGGCCACAACTAAGAAATAAATCCCAGGTTGAAGTAAACCTTCAGCAGGTAAACAGTTTACTGTCCTCGGCTTTCCTCTCTCACCTTGAGCACCAGTATGAACAACAGCAAGGCGGACATGACTGTGTACATCTGAGTCTGTTTGGCCAGCGGGTAGAAGTCTGTGAAGGCGTCCTTCGGGTACTTCAGGTATGATCCCCACTGCCGCTCGGCCATTATGCAGCGTCTCAGATGCAGCCCGCATACGGTTGCTGCCAGAGCAAGTTTACAGATGCCCAGGAGTCTCCAGGCTGACAGCAGGTACGCATAGCCCTCTCTGAGGAGGCCCCAAACCCCCCGCACCAGGAAGTACAACACCAGAGCAAGGAGGATGATCTGGGGATCAGGAAACCACACAACGTTAAACTGATCTATTCACTGTACTGTTTGCTGATCTGCAGCAATCACTCATACGGGAGGTTACCATGAGGAGGAGCTGCAGGTCCAGCGCTGTGATTGGCCACAGAGTGATGACAATGAGGTCGAGGCCGGACTGGGCACGCTCAGAAACGGGGAACTCAAACAGGAAGGAGAAGACAGCCAAGAGGTTGGTGTTGATGTTGTAGAGGGAAAACTCCACACACACAGAGCGTGTCCTATGAACACAAACACACACACACACACCTAATGAACAATGATCACATCAGGGGTAAAAGTACTTCACACACTCACTTCCTGTTTTTGCTGCTTCTGCATGTTGTAATCGATTTTAAGATTTGATTCAATTATTTAAGGCTCAGCCGGCTGTTTTATTTCCAGGGTTCATACTCATTTTTAAACAATAATTTAAATTCAATTACATGACCTTTCCAGGCCTTTGAGGCACATCGATTCTATGAAACGTCTGTGCACATGAACATTTCAGAATAAAAAAACTATACAGTATAATTAACTAAAATGAATATTAAGCTATGTGGTCTGATACAAAATAAACAATTCGAGATGAAACAATTTAGAATTTGTTGTCTTTCTTATTCTCTAATATTCAAGCATTTGTGAAGCACCTTTCCACGACTTCTCTTATAATCCTCTGGTTTTATTTGTTTTTCCAAAACGTCTTCAGGCCTGGAAATTGCTATTTTTAAATTCCATGACTTTCCCATTTTATTTCACGACTGTATGAACTCTGCATTTCATAAAAGCAACAACTAACTGCAGCTCAGTGTGTTGGAAGGGGCCAAAACCCTCCGAATACTTGTAACCTAAAACCAAATGTGGCATCAATCGGACTAAAAGTTTGTTTATGCCATTAGCTATTTTTGCCAGAACAAATGTTGAAAGCGAGCACACATTTTTAGTACATTCTTTACTGGATTGCTTTCGATTTCTTTTCTTTTTTTTATTGATGTAATATAACTTTTCATTCATCATGGCGGCACGCTGTAAGGCAAATTGCTCTACAGGGACAATAAAACTCCATTCCAGATTTATCAAGCCACGAGTACGCACGTTTGTGTTTAGTTCCAATCATGTTGAAATTGTTCGCACATGCACATCAAGGCTGACTCTCCCTCCCGGGTCTATGAAACAGCCACGGAGGACGAAAACCCTTTGATTGATTATATATATGTGACATCAGATTGTTAATGTAGTGCATTCCAACTGCATAGTATGTGGATTATGTGCGAGTAAGAAATGCCTGTGGATTCATCTGGAGGTGCTGAACTACCCCACAATGCATCTCTTCAGTGAGTCAGACTCTGATCAAGACAGTATGTTCTGCTGTAGGACTGCTAATACGTAGCTTTACTATGCTTTTATAAGACCTAGGACGAGGAAAGTCACCATGTTTCCAGTATGTAAAAACGCCTATTTGGTAGTAAAGAGTTGATTTCTGGGATTGATTAACCAGCCACCGTAAAAACATCAACACACTCTGGTTGTTTCCAAGATGAAACACGAAAAAGAGTCGTGCATTTCACACACATTCTCTACATTCACTGCAACTCTTTTGAGCCTTTCCATGTCTTCAGTGTGCTACCTGTAGTCGAGCCAGTGCAGCTGCTGCAGCTGCTGTAAGGAAGACGAGGCCTCCTCCAGGCTTCTGTTCAGCTGCAGGACAAAGTCTCTGCTGCTATTCGACCTCATCTGACCCAAATGCCACACCCTAGCAAGGAGGATGAAATGTTATACAGACACTGAAATTTACCGAGAAGATACTGAACGCCTGTTTTAACCCCTTCCTTACCAGTCGGAGTCGGTAGAACCGGAAGGCCTGTAGCTCTCAACGTCCTTCATCGGAGATGTAACCCAGCCATGTCCCCAAATACTATCCCCTGACCTGGAACCCCCCGGAACTGAAAGAGACACAGTAAAAAAAATATAAAAATATATTTTCATGTGTACAGACTATGAGGGTCAGAGGATCAGCTTATTCAAAGGTTTATCTCCAGTCAGGTTCACAACAAAAGTAAAGGGCTCAATACAAACTCACCCTGTGTGTCGCGGACTTGTCGGAGTCTGAGTGTGCCGAGTAACACACTTCCTGTGTCCCTCAAGAGGGCGGAGTCATCCAGTAGCCGTGGTAACAAGGATTGATTCAGCCACAACAGAACATCATCTCGGCTGAAAGAGTTTGATAAATACATCACAGATTGGTCACATTGTAACCTATAGAACTGTCAAAGGACGTGTGTGTGTGTGTGTGTGTGTGTGTGTGTCCGTACCTGCTGATGTTCTGGTACTCAGGTGTGTGTAGTACATGTTGTAGCTGAGTGCGCAGTCTCAGGCTGTGT
This sequence comes from Macroramphosus scolopax, assembly GCA_901007825.1. Classification (NCBI taxonomy): domain Eukaryota; kingdom Metazoa; phylum Chordata; class Actinopteri; order Syngnathiformes; family Centriscidae; genus Macroramphosus; species Macroramphosus scolopax. Next base: position 64,521 of record CAAKHC010004268.1, on the reverse strand, counting down.
GTGTCTTTGGCTGAGTCCGAATAGTTGAGGAGCAAAACCACCAACAGGAAGAACATGTAAACCAGGAAATTCTGAAAAAAGAGAACCAACACTTGCGTTGTTAATCAAGAAGCTGTGAAGATATTCTCCCAAAGAGGCAGCACTCGCTCACCTTTAACATGGTGTGCAGCATGTGGACCTTGCGGGCCTGGTGCCGGGCCTGGGACAGAGCAAAGCCCTGCGGGGGTCGCACCCTGGGGACCCGCTGGACCACTCTCTCCACCCTGGGGAACTCCACAAGCACATCTTGGTCCTCCGGACGCAGACGACACACATACACCGCGTAGTAAAACGCCTCACACAACACCTGTGGGACAAAGAACATGTTCAAGCTCAACACTTTAAATATGATCGAGATCAAATAATTGAGGCGTGTTTGTGTCACACCTTAAGTGGTTCCAGCAGCAGGCAGGAGCACAGAAAGCTGGCGAAACAAGAGATAAGCCACATCATGGCCACGGCCTGACTGAAGCCGTGGCCCGCCCAAATTGAAATACAATTCGCCAGAGCGATCCCTGCCCAGCTTCCCCACAGGGCGGCACGTCCACACCAGGGAGGGAACCGTCTGGGACGACACACATCTGTTACAACTGGAGAGAGGAGGAGAGGTGTCAGGGAGAGGAAGAGATACTATTGAGGAGAAAGAGCAGATTAAAGCTTCTAATTATTACTGTATGTCTAATAAACAGGTAATAAAGTGATCCTTAAAAAAGACCTTAAAAACACACACACACACACACACCTGTATTGGAAGTGAAAGCAGTTTTCGGAGGGTCTCGTTTGACAGGTTCTAGAGGAAGAGGCTCATTCAGCTTCTGGAGGAGAATCACTTCTGTTTTATCTCCAAAAATGCTCGACCTGACACACACAAGAGAAGCAAGACTGGTGACTGCTTTGCACCTCATGTCAGGTCCACTGACAGTTATTCCCACGCTGGTGTCTCCATAGTGCAGAGATATAACTTACAGGTCAGCCATCTCACTCTCATCTGCCTGAGGAAAGAAGTTCTGCCCATCTGTCAGGATGTGTTTGATCAGGTCTTCGTCTGATTGGAAGAACATACTCAACTTCAGTGTCCGCTGACGTGATGATACTGTACAGTGATCTGTCTCAGCTGTCGGTTACCTGAAGAGGTGAAACACTTGTTGCGTTGGTCGGACCCGTCCTCATCGTCAGGGTTAAAGGTCATGTCGACACCTAGGTGCCTGCTCCCCTGACCCCTCTTCAGTCTGGGCAGCCCGGCTCCATGCCCCGCGCCTCCCACCACGGACACATGACTCATCAGCTCCGGCCAATCCCTGTCGTCCGTCTCCTCCTCTGCCATGCCCCAACTCTCCACGCTGAAACACAAAGCGGTTATGGGCATGACTTGACACTTTACTCATGTCGGAATTTTCTTCTCTGTCTCTCTTAAAACAACCCAGTTTCTAAGACAACAACATTGATCTTGTAATAACACTGAAACCACTGCTGAGACAATTATGGCTGTTGAATTTTCTTATGAAAAGAAAAAAAATTCCCTTTGCTCATTTAACATTCACGCAGAAAGAAAACGAAAACCACTTCGTTTGATCTTTTCAATGTTCTTTTCAAATTGACAACTTAGTCTCATTTTGCTTATTTCGTCCGACAGCTGGCAATTATTCTTAGCATTTCGAATGAGGCCTTGAGTGAGTTAAAGTACGCATAATCTAAAACAAGTGAGCAACTACAGATTAACTCACCTTTTGGTAGATGGAGTTGGAAAATCCATGTTTGTTTCTTCTGAGTTGGTCTGAGAAACAGAGAGGTGAACGGATGCACACAGAGAAGATAAACACAGAGACCGACACACTGCCCAGCTCATCGGGACAAATAGCACATTCTTGTTAGAATGAGATGTCTTTACAAAAATCAAAATACATGAAGTTTGACTAAAAAGAATATCATCCTTACCTCGCCATCAAAGAAGAGGAAGGAGCTTCCAGCCATGGAGTTGTCGAGGAAGTCATCAATCTCCACAGACTCCTGGTCAACTTGGGTTGGCACCTGCTCCACAGACACACACTGATGTTCACGCACACACACACACACATACACACAGAGAGAGAGAAAGCATTCAGCTTCATTGCTTGACGTATGGAGCCTTGATCATGTTCTTGTTGCAGGCAGGTTCATGTTACCTTGCTACGGCTCATTCTGAAGAGCGTGAAGACGAGCAGATAGAGAGGGTAGGCGATCAGACACGTCACCACACCTGCTGCCACCGTCTCTCCATTCAATGAGGTGATACTTGACACGGCACGTGGGCTGCGTCAAAGAATGGCATCGAAATGTAGACAGAGTTTTGCGATACACAAAAGACAAGACGAGTGAAGAGAAGGCAGATAATATCACACCTGTATCTCTTGTCCACCACAATGCTGTACCACAAGGTGTTGGCCAACAGGAAGAACTGCAGTAACACGGCACAGCACGTGGCTCTCTGCAGTCGGGTGAAGGGGCTGCGGGGGGGCTTCTCCCACAGCGACAGCCACAGGTGACTCTCACACAGCGCCCTCTGCAGCTCACATCGCAGGAGGCGGGGGAACCTACGAAGCAAGGCCTCCTCTGAGGAGAACAAGGAGGAAATATAGTGATTAATCACCCACCAGTGGATGCTTACTGCAGATTATTTGATATCAGTTTCTTACCTGAGGCCTCCACCTCAATCTCCACCCGTCCGTCTGTTCTCTCATTGTCTACTGAAAGCCACTCCTCGACAAGGAAGTAGTAGCTGCTTCCTGTCTGCAGGTCTTTGACGAGGACGTACTGCAGCATCCAGGTCGGAGACAGACCTGACGAAAGGACCAAAAAACGATGGTGATATTTGTTGTCTTCAGATTCACCTCTGTGTGTGTGTGTGTGTGTGTGTGTGTGTGTGTGTGTGCATGTGTGTGTGTGTGTGCGTGTGTGTGTGTGTGTGCATGTGTGTGTGTGTGTGCATGTGCGCATGTGCCATTACCCTTGTTGTCATGCCAAATTCGTATTTTCCACACACTGCCAAGGCTGGTATCTGTCGCGAGATGGAAGATGTCAAGAGTGTTGCGTGCGAAGGCTCCTCTGCTGTCGAGATGACGATGTCCGCTGCCTCCTTCACGTCCGTACAAAGTGATTCCCACATGAGCTGTTGTGCCTGGAAGAGTAGAGACTAATAAGTACTGGACATTTGGAACTGTCTTGATAAACGTATTCTATCAATGCATGTTGTTATATAACACAGTTTTATTACTTACATAAATAACTCATTGGCACGTTAACTAAATAATGCGTTGCACTTGCATCTTTTATTATCTGCAGGTCATTCACTCTATTTGTTTCCTAAATATACTATTCATTAAGATAATTATTATTTATTAGTACATCTAGCTTAATTCTTTGACAGGTCTCACATTCAGCCCCACACAGGATGTATAATAGTATATATTGTTAAACACGAGGGTTAATACTGATGTGCTATTGAAAATCATCGGTGCTCCTTTTTTTTATCTTACAGCTGTAATAGGATCATTATCTCACCTGCCCCTCGAGTCCAGCCAGTCTTGACCTGAACCTCGTACTTGAAAAGTCCGTCCTGGCCACAGAGTGGAACCACACCAGCCCGGCGTAAATCCAGCTGGTCCAACTTGTGCAAGATGGCAGCCGCAACGACGTAGCTTAGCAAGCCCAACACACACACCAGGAGCACGACCAAACTCGGTGCACCGGAACGCTCCTGAAAGAGAAGAGGATGATATGTGGGTTCATCCTGCGCATGAACACAAAAAATGGGTGTTTACTTGTCTGATACCGACCGGGAGTTTAAAGCTGATTGCATTTGTCGGTACAAAGAGTCCTGCAGCGAAGGCCGTGAGGTGCCTGGTACGGCAAACGGCTCTGCTGGCATTGGTTTCTGCCAGGGGCACCATACCATCTGTCCGCCACTGCTTCTCGCTCTCACTAAAGTACTGACATAGGGAGGCAAATAACCCGACCTCAAGACGAACAGCCACGCGCTGAGAGGTGCTGCTGCAGGACGTGCTCACGTTGATAAAATAGTCCAGAGTGGTGTCGTATAACCTGTAGAACACAAGGCAGACACGACATGTTTGTTGTAGTCCGACTGTGTGCATAAATAGATCTAAATATATCTCTTTGTGGAGGTTTACTAAACATATTACATGCCAGTGGATGAACAGGGGCTCTTACTCTGGCGAGAGGAAGAAGGTGTACTTGGTGTGGTCGAGATCTTGGCCCCTGGTCGAACTGAGGGTGATACGTTTTCTGTCTGTGCAGTTGAACTCATTCGGTCTTTCATGGGAATGAAGGTAGGCTGTGATGTACGGCTCCGCATCCTCAACCTCTGTTTTACCTCTCCCTTTAGAATCTGGAGAAAAAAATGAAAAAAGCCGGTTACTGTTTTTTCGTCCTTGAGACCTGGACTCGATGATGTTGAAATACAAGATAACAAAAAAAAATGAGAAAGTAAAAACAAATGTGGCTCCCATTTATCATTTGGTGGCAGGGCCTATGCTCTTCTACCAAATTATGCAAGTCACATGTTATATATTTAACCTTGTACTGATCATATGAAAAATCTATAAAGTCTTACAATCTGCATTTTTGCAAGCCCATTGCACTCATCCGTCCCACTGCAGCTCTCTCATGCTGCGAGTAAATGTCGAGCAGATTTGTAATTAAATATCATTTTTTTGGCCACAGACGCCGCCAACACGACATGGAATGGTTCTGTATCCGTCCCTGAGAGACAATTGAAGCCACGCAGCTGTGTTGAGACTTGAATACAGTGCAAACAATGAAGCAGTCTTCAAGACGTCCACCTGATGCTCCACACTGTCCAAAACAACACAGTGTTTAGTGCTGACAGTGTCAGCACCAACACTGAATAATGTTAGTTAATGAGGGTTTGTTTTGTTCTCTGTGTGTATAATGACGTCCTCACAATTACACCTCTACATTTTACCCAGCTCCACATCGTGACTCCACATGTTTGCAGGTTTATAATGTGTCACAGCACTTTCCAATCACTTGGACACATCATTGGCTGGCCGTCTGTTTTACCAACAAATCCATGCGTAAGCTCACCCTCCAAAGACGTGAAGTTAAGCTGCACAAACAGCCCCGCCTGTCGGTTGCTGTTTCCTGCGCTGACCCGGACGATGACGAAGTCGCAGTGGCTTATGTTAACAGCTCCAGCTGTGGGGACCCCTCCAGCACCAGAACCATCAGGACCCACTTCTCCACCACTGCCATTGTTAACGGCAACAGTGATGGCTAGACTATCATCCAGTCCGGAGATTGGAATCTGTGTGCCATTTTCAGTGCGGAACTCCATGGATGCCACCTCTGTGGAGACAGTGTAGTTCTCCACATAGTTGAATGGGAAGGGGTTGGACTCCACCTGCATATAAAAAGACCAATTCAGACTTGTTATTTCTTTGAGTTTGTGCCCATGAAAGACACCAGCAGCTTTCATACGGACGACCTCTCTGACAGCGGCCTCGAAAGAAAGGTCAAAAGGTCTGAAATTAGCATCTTCTGTGTTGTTTACAGATCTTACCTGAAACAGCAGCTGCATGACGCTGTTTCCTGCAGCAGCTCTGCCCAGACTGTTGTTGAAAGCTCGGGGGATTGAGAAGCGTTGGCATTCTGTAAGAGGAGAGGAGAAACTGAACACTGATATCATCTGTCATGTCTTAAGATGGCGCATCCTTCACCTTGAAACTGGATACACAGGCCTACCTGGACTGGTGTGGCCATGGTAGCAGAGGAGGCTCTGGGGGTCTGCCAGTTTCCCTGTAGCAGCGATCTCGGCTCCCCTCAGCACAAGCGGCTCCTCGTTGAGGACGCGGGCGTGCATGAGGATCATCATCAGGACCGAGGACAGGCTGTAGGCCTTTGCTGCCACTCGCAGAGGGTGTGGCTCCAACGAGGAGGGAGAAGGGTCTAACAGAATACCTCCTTGGTCTTCACCAGAGGAGGAGAATGAGGAGGTGGAGGAAAGTGAGTTCAAGTAGTTGGCCTGAAGGGAAGACCGGGATGCTGACTGGCTGACTTGATGGATCAAATCACCTGGGGGAGAGGAGAGGAAGTGGACAAACAATAAACATAATAAGATGAAGCCGAGTTTTAGTTCCTTAATGAAGGAGACTAAGGACTAATTTTCAAAATGAGGGACAGGAGGGAGAGTGCCAGGTGTGGTGGTGTGCACGGTTACTTTCATTCCATTAACAGGCAATTTGAGAGGCTGTAAGTAGCTGATGTTTCTGCACCACAAATAAAAGATCCCAGACTGTCGACGTTTTACAAAAGTGTATAAGAGTGTATAATAATAAGAAACACAAAATACAATGCTTGTTTTCCGTTGGAGGCCCAATGCTTCAGCAATTAAGGCATCACAATGGTCATATGCATTAACATGAAGGCTTTGGTGTTCTATCCAAATTTACCATTTACTTTCATTCATGCGTTAGTCTTTATGAAGTTACACAAGCCACATTGGTGTTCTATAACTTTGTTGGCTCTCTTACCCATGATGTTCAGGATGTTGTCAGCTATCTCAGTAGGAGTGACGGTGCCCTGCTTGGTGTCAGTCTGCAGGATCTCCAACATTGACTCCAGCTTGTTCAGAGTGCTGTTCTGACACTCCTCACAGATGAACTCTCGACTCACCGCCTTGAGAAACACGCACAATCACACTAGGAATTATAGTTTGCTTTGGTGGCTGTTTCCTTCTTATCTGATCTCATTTTTCACTTTCTTAATTGATTTTTCTTTCTCTTTTCGTCACATCTAACGTCCCTCCCATGCTGCTCACCGTGCACTGCGCCAGAGCTGCAGAGGTCTGCTGAATGTCACTAACAGTGGTCAGGTCCAGAGCGGTCAGAGAGGTGGTGATGTTGCTGCGGACTCTGACTCTGTAACCTCGCTCTGCGTGGGACACCTGTGCTGACTCCCTGGTCTGTTCATACTGGAGGGAAGAAAATAAAGGTATAAATATAATGGATTATCAACTGTTGAATAGTTATTTTAACGTTTAGGCCTCTCCCACCTCATTTAGGACTGTAATATAAGCCAGGGACAGCTCTCGGACCCTCTGGGAGTCTCCCTGCTCTAGCAGCTTTTTGAGTGTGCTGTCTGTCAGCTCAGCCAGCCAATGGGGAAGGCTGTTGTACTCAGGTGGTGGATTTGGCAGCACAACCTCCATGGACCTGGAGACAAACACAAACAAAGGCCGCTTATTCAATATTGTATTTCTAAATTTGAAATATGAGTAGACTTGGATGTGCATGAATGTCCGTGAAATCAATTCAGCTTACTTTGTAGATCCTGTTTGAAGCTAGTAGTGAACTTACCCCCCATTATCATAAACATGTTCTCCTCGTCTCACCCTTAAAAGTACAACTTGTAGGGGAACGGAACAACCTAGCGCTTCGTACTTCAGTCTCCGTATGAGTAGGTGTACTAACTTCCTTAGTATGCAGAGGGTGCAACTCTCAATTCATCAGCTGTTTTATATTCACTCATCCGTGGTCAAAAGCTCTCGGTTGTGACTGAAAGATCGCAGATACAAACTGCCTAAACTGGTTTCCTCGGTAGGATGGCTGGCCTGGAATACTGCTCCCTCATGCTACAGTGACTAACGTAGCAAATGATCCAGGCAAGGATAAATTCACTGAAAAACACAATTTGAGCTGAAATGATCTCCTATACGACACTGACACCGACCTGATCATGAACTTCTGCTTTAATATTTCTATAAGGGCAGAGGACAACAACAAGACAGCTGATATAGATAGTAGCAGTTTATTGTACCACTCAGAAAACCTTCAGGGGTGTGCAGGGAAAGAAGTTGAAGGACTAAATCTTTTTCAATGAATGAAATATAGTTACTTGTTGCACGCAGTGATTGAAGCTCCCTGGTGGTCCTCGACTGTGATGGATACGGCTACACGGTGCCGGGCTGAGCTGAAGCCTGGGGGCAGGAAGGCAGAGTGCTCTGGACTGCTACCTTTGTACACACAGAAGTCCTCGCAGTAGTCTTCTCTGCAGCGCGTCACCAACAAACTGTAGAGCAAAGGTGTCTCTGAGATGCCCAGATCACTGTAACCTGGATGGTCAGGAGGGAGAGAGGAGGATAGTGGGGCAGGGAAGGGAGAAAGACATCAGGAACGAATGGAAAAGATGATTTTGGTTTGGATTAAGAACTTGATAATGAGACCTGAACACACAGGCAAAAAATTGTGATTCAGGTGTGTGACAAAGAAGTGACGCTTTCCTACCTGAGCAGTTGAAGTGCACTCTGTCCACTAGTGTGCGTATCCTCCAGCCTCCGTCTTCATCCCCGTAGTCCATTCCCGTCTCCCCTCCCCCTCTCAGGTGGCACTCCCCGCCAGCAGGGGGCATATTGTGGTGCAGTGTAATAGATGCGGCTCCTTCGCCATCCAAGCTGCCATCGGTCACGTGCAGGGTGAAGATGTAGGAGTCTCCAAGGCGCAGGACACCTTGCCGCAGCACCAGATTCATGTCGTCACTTCCTGTCGTGGTCGAGGAGGAGTCCAGGACCAGAGTCTCATTCTGGAGCGTCATCGCACTCCAGCGCTGAGAGGAAAAGAAGAGAGAGAGAGAGATTTAACTAACAGCTATATTTCCACAAAAATCACAAGCCACATCTGTTTCTCTTTAAAAATGTAACTCCGGTGTCGGCTTCTCTCCACTGACTGCGAGGAGAGTTTAGAGTTGAACAAAAGATTCTTGTATTTACTAGTCAGCGGCAACGTGTTGAATCTCCAAATTCATAAAATAATTCTGTCACGCTACCAGGATAGGAGTCTGTCAGGCTGGCTAAGCGCTGTCGACTGAATGTTGCCAGCTGGGATTGGAAATAAAAGAAAACAAACAGTTTGGATTATTCTATCTTTTTACTATTAAAATCACCCAAATCAACTGAAAGTTAAACAAACAAACCGTCTCAAGCTGCACTTTTAATTGTGTTTTCTATTTTGCAAATTCGATTTTGTTCTAACCGTCCTGCAAGATGGACAATTTGGGCTTAATGTCTTTTATTTTTAATTGTTTGTTACTCAATGACGTACAGATTTGACAAGGCAATTAGAAAATTACAACTTGTGTGTTTTCCAGCTGATGCTGTGCTGTGAGGTCGGATATGTGCAAATACTGAACTCAAAATTACCACGGTGCTTTATTATAATCATATTTATTATAGGCAAACTACCGAGGTAAGATGACAGCTCAGCATACCCAGCTGGTATGTGCAGACTCAAGGCTCAATCAATCTGTAGTAAGGATAGAACATATTCTCCCTGGCTCCACTCGTACAATGACGTCATTCTCACACCCACAGAGGTGGAGCAGAGGGAGGAGGGAGAGGATGTTGACTTCACCGTAGCCTCTGTGGTGCCGTGACCTCACTTTGCGTGGGTTTGTGTGTTTGTTTACCCCGCGGTGGAAGCCTTGGCAGTTGGTGCAGGTTCCTCTGAGGTAGACATACGAGTTCCGGCTGACCTCGTAGATGGACTGAGCCTTACAGGACACACACTCCAGATACACCATGGGGATATGGCCACTCTGGACGAGCACCTGTCGCGCACACAGACATGAAACACAAACAATATTTTTGATTAGAGTGCAGTATCTCCTTGACCCTTCAATGTGTGTTCAGATTTATATAATCAGTACAATATAAGCTGCCCCGCTGTGGCTTGTTGAGATAGACAGCAGTGTGTTGGTATCTGCTGGACTGAAGGCTCAATGTGTTTTATTGGCTTCAATACAGTGATATTGACGTGCTGATCAAGTAACCAGAGATGGTAAAACAAAAGTTTCAGAGAAAAGAGGTTAAGAACCTCAAAGGAAATGTTCACTCTTAGTAAGTCTCTTGAGAAAATATCTGTTCAGCATCTTTAAACATGGTCAAATAGAAGGTGAGAATATCCAATAAATTAATCAATTAAGTATGAGAGATTGTCTCAGTATTACTGAACATCAAAGGGCCAACTTAACCATAAAAAACTAGCAGTCCAACATTAAGACTTCAGAGTTTCTTCCTGCAGTCGAGAAATCCGTTTTATTTAAACACCTAAAACTCCGACATTCTTTTTCATCATCTCGTGACCCATCGGATTAGTCTGGTGACCCACTGAAGGGCACATGAATCCAATTTATGAACCACAAAGCATGCATGTACTCACAGTCTGTGTGGTGGACTCTGGTGCCATTCCGTCTTTCACGATAGTCAGTTTGAAAGTGTATTCGACACCTGCCTCCAACTCAGTGCCGGAGATTCCGAGTACCGGACCGCTGGGGCCCAGGCCGAAGTTCAGGCTGGAGCAGTGCTGTGGACCCTGCAAGAAGACATCGAGCCATCATTCTATCACATGATGTATAACAGAAGTACTGATCTGCACAGTAAAGGTGAGCAATGCATTGATCGAAATAGGAAATGAGGTTTAATAAGACTTTATTTAGGTGTAATTATATCGATGTTTGGTTTCACTGTAGCCATCAGAACCATCGAGGGACATTCAGGTGACTCACTCTCTGTGTTACTCACCAAAAACATCACCAAAACATTAGGACAGTTAATTTCATTTGTTCATGGCGCTTTATCACCATCTTTGAACGAGCACAAATTCAAGCTTCCTTCTTTGGATACAGTTCTACCCATCGAATCTTCCCAGGAGCTGCTGCGGGCCGGGTGGGCTGATATTGTCAACACACTTTTTCCATGTAGGAGATTGTGTACAATATACAAGAGGACCGCCTCACCAACCTGAGCGTTGGACGTCCATGAGCAACTGAGACAAAGCGAAGTACTTTATTTCATGAGTACAGCGCTTTATTCTTTAACACATAAGTCTGTCTATCTATGTTATGACATTAGAATTAGTCAGCACTGCCCGGCAGTCCTTCGGTGAAAAGCATCTGCGCCAGCATTGTGAAACATTGAATGACTTGGTTTCTTTTCAAACCAACACAATTCTCTCCAACGGATGCATTTGCACCCAAGGTCAGGACAGTGCAGGGCATTTCATCGACTATGTTTCTGTCACCTCCCTCTTCTGTCTTTGCAGCTTCGGGTCCTTTCACCAGAGTGTGAAGATGATTCTTTGAGGTCACGCTGAAGGTCCTTATTTCCATTAAATCCGCAGATGTGTGTGTGTGTATGTGCATGGCTGCAGTGTGTGTATATTGTTTAAATAAAGTTGTCAGGTGGAAGCTATGCATCAGCTGTGGAACGCTGCGTTTACCTCGACATTTACATAACCTGCTAAATGCCTTTCTGCTTAGATATATAGTACACACACACACGCACGGTCAGTGTCAATGAAGTTCAGATTGTGAAAAACACTACATGCACTTGAAGCACTAACATACTGTCCTGAACTGCGTCTTCCTCTTCACATCAATACTGCTAAGGAGTCACAGTACTCGGGACCAGAAGACCATTACGTAATTTTTCCATTGCAGAATCAGAGTTATCCGCCAAAATGTCTAATTTATTCACTGCTAAAGAGTTTTAGAGCGGAGCTCGGTTTGACAATTCAACACATTTTTATTTCTACTTGACTAAAGCCAAATGTGCAGAAGAGTGAACAGAGAGAGAGAGAGTGACAATCCTCACTGTTTAACCACAGGAGCAAAACCAGAATCTTCTGTTCATCACAGACACTAAAGAAACAAATATTCCAAACTGAACAAAACATAAACGTCATTTTTATTTTGCAGCCATTTTCAATCTGATTAAGCGATACCTCAAAGATTTGTTCTGTGCACTCGAGGATCATATTTCTATATATTGACATAGTATCCAACAAATTAATTTTATATTACTGATAACGAACATTTATTCTCTGCCAAGATAATCCATCTCTTGCACAGGGGTAGAAAATCAAGCTGCAGTTTAAGAGCCATGATCACCACACAGGTGTTCCTTATAATGGGGTCAATATAAGGTCAACCAAAATCCTCCAGATGTGTCACTTCACAAGGCCACAGCTGCCACAAGTCAACAGAGAGAGGACGATTGGCATGACAATTCAGCAAATTGCTGCAGCGTTAAATGTTTGGTTTTCCACAATAAGCCCCCTTAGAAGACGGTTCCAGCAGATCGTCATCACCACATGCCTGCATAGGACGTGTCCGAACAACCAGACCGGAATGAAATTCCTGCACATCCAGTTTGCAACCTCCTGAGAGAAGCTGTCTTATTCGCCCTGTGTCCCCACAGAGGTCTTGACCTGACAGCACCTGCTCCTAGTTACAGCAGTAGGATCCGGCTTCAGCGGGGTAACACACACGTTCGATGGACTATTGCACGTATGAGAAGCGTTCTCTTCCTCCGTTAATCCTGTTTCCCCCCCTATCATGCAGATGGTAGGTAATGTCTGTGATGTTGCGTTTGCGAGTTTTCTTATTATTGTGCTCTATGTCCGTCGACATTCTGGCGAGAGCGTGAATGTATGTCAATATATACAACTCTGTAGTTTGAAAATAAAATGAATTAAGATGTGATTACTTTCGCAAGAAAGAAAAACATTTAACATGTTTACGCTCACAGGCCTGCCCTTACCTTTGAAGTACTTTGGCAGTCCCAGTGGTAGTGAAGCAGTGACTGTCTTTCTGGGTCCATGTTGGGGTCGTAGGACTGCTCTGCACTGAGCTGCAAATCCTGAGTCCTCGACCACACCCTGTAGGTGCCCCCTTCTATGATGGGCATCAGCCTGGCAAAGGAAACCAGAGAGTTAAAATTTCCTAGAATGGATCAAATTGTGCAAATCTCAAAACAAGCATCATGTAATTATACATAGAGATCTTGACAGGTGGTCTGAAACGTTCTTTGACATTTTAACGTCACATTTATCGGGTTACCCAGGTCACTATTGGAATCCAATACAAATGGCATGATTTCCAAGTGACCACAATCCCTAGTTTAATTAAGATAAAGTTTGATTTATTGCTGCCTCACACTGTGCACCAGCAGCACTCTACAACCTCCGATAACAACTACCTGTAATCAATCGCCTAAAGACAATAACGAGCGGAAAGAGTAAACGTTGTTCTCCACTGACCTGGCAGCCATTACACTGAGCTGCAGACAGGCTGCCTTCCTCAGCGGCACACCATCGTATGACAGAGAAAACACCAAGGTGTAGTTCCCTGCTGCCAGAGACATCTTAGGCAAGGACAACTGCAGGCGCCGGACATCCACTTCAATCGGGAGGCGAATATTTCTAACAGGTGATGGCTGAGAGGGATTAGTCCCAACCCCAGAGGGAATTAGGTGGTCATCATGACAGGATGGTGTGGGAAGTATTTGCCATAGATACTGAGCTCCGTAGCGTACACAGCCTTTCAGGTCCACACTCGCCTCCACCAAGGCGGGCTGGGAACGCCAGATGGCAAGACGGGGGGCCTGAACCACCTGCACCTCCGGTTCCTCGCACTCTAATACACTGATGTTTACCTCCACGTGGGCCAACACCCAGCTCACCAGGTTACTGCAGTTCACCTAGCGAGGAGAAAAGCAACAAGTGCAAAAAGATCTGAAGCTTTCACATACAACATAGTATCCGATATAACAATTTCATCAAATTTGTACAGTAAGGGGAATAATGGAGCTCAAAGTAACGTACCTGCACCATATAGTGTCCTGGGTTTCTGTACTCATAACCCACAGATGTGGTGTTGGTGTGAAGTGGAGAAGAGCCGTCATCAAAGTCCCACAAGCACTCCACAAGATTGGATCTGGGTGTGACAGACGCCCTCAGGGACACCGTCTTATTGATGAAGGTGTCCTGAGGCGTTGCATACAGGACTGCAGCAGTCAGCAGGTGCTGCACCAAGATGTTCTTGGTGATGTTCTGAGCATGCAGTGCGTTGAAGCCCCTCAGGTAAATGGTCAATGAACCTGCTTCTTCTGGCGTGTAAGAAACCTGGGGTTGTGTAATTTATGGACAGGCGTCACCATTTGGCTTCACAGCTTATGCTTTGTTTGCTATATTGTGATATTTATGTCGTAAGTAAGAAGACAAATGTATTTTCTTGATCTGACCTCTTTGCCGATGTGTGACGCCTTGTGGAGGTGATGCAGGTCGAACGTCCACAGGAAACTAACAGGTTTGCCCGTCACGATGTTGGCCACAAACAATCTCTTCACACCTACAGGGATTGCTGCGCAGCTTCCTAGCATGGAAAGTCCGCGCACTGGCTCCATCACCTCGACCTGTAGGTGTCGCCTCTTGGAACTAACCTAGATTGTCACAGTGCAACACAAACATATGGGTTAGTTTGGTTAAAATGTCTTGTCAGCTTCCCGTCCAGCCAACCCTACTGGGGCCCATCTTGGGGTATCCAACTGGGCCCCACCCAATTTAGTCCCCACACAAATAATCAATATGCAGGTCTTCAGTATTGTTATTGCTGGCTAATGTTGAAACTGTATATTCGAATGGTTCCATGCTCATATATTGTATGTTATGTTGTGCATCTCCTTTCACTTTACCTGGTTGTGAGCGGTGAGATTCACCATGTAGGTATCCACCCTGGTGAAATTGTGGACGTAGGTTTGGTTGAGCTGAGGAGTAACAGTGGCATCTCCGCTGATGCTGAGGATCAGACGAACATCTGTGCCCGCTGCCATAGAAATATTGAACTCCACCATCTCACCGACTACTGCGATCTTTTTACTTGCCCTCAGTTCCAACCCCTGAATCCTGTCCTGAACGAAGAATTCCCTTGAAACCTCTTTCCCGCTGACATCATTTGTGGCATTCAGAGTAACCGTGGCTGCCCTTGGCTCCTGGAATACCAGAGAAGTTTTACTTCCTGTTTCTGTTCTTCCGTCCAACAGCCATGTCCATGATACGTTGGTTCCTGTGAGTACCTCCCCCTGGAGCGAGACGCTGACCCCTGTTGCTACGTAACCCTGCTCTGTCACGTTGGTTGCTGTGAACGTAAGCCCGGATATGACCTCCTGGACACTCACCATCTCTGACACAAGCT
The DNA here is from genome assembly GCA_901007825.1 of Macroramphosus scolopax. Classification (NCBI taxonomy): domain Eukaryota; kingdom Metazoa; phylum Chordata; class Actinopteri; order Syngnathiformes; family Centriscidae; genus Macroramphosus; species Macroramphosus scolopax. The sequence continues at coordinate 49,440 of CAAKHC010004268.1, read as the reverse complement.
CTGAGCTAACCTCATTGAAGACCTCCACAGTTACTAGTTTAAGACCAGGACTGATGAAGGCGTGTGTCTCTGAAGGGTTGTTCCACTGCAGATCATCTCCATTCACTGACCAGCGGTATTGTAGGTTTGAGCCCTCCATGGTCGATACGGTCATCTGAATTGGAGAATTGACTGCAACGGGGTTGTTGCTGATCTGCAGGTACACCCCTCCGGCTGGCTCCAGGAAGTGAATGGTTCTGTTGACAGACAGCTGGCCCAGGAGGTTAGTCGCCCGGAGAAAGATGTCACATGGACCCGGTGTGGAGAAATGAACCTCCATGGTCTTCCTGCTGACGTTGAAAATTGAGCTGCCGGGATCCAGCCCTCTGATGAGGTTCCAGTTAAAAGTCATGTTGGTTCCTTCCTTTAACTTCGCTTGAAGGTGGAGAACACGGTTTGTAGCAAACCACCAACCGTCCAATTCTGTGCCTCCACCTCCTCCAATCTCCTCCTCTGCGGAAATCTGCAACCCCTCCAGCTCACGCTGAACAAACAAGAAGATACTCGCTTGTGCACTTCCTACGTCGTTCTCCGCTGTCACAATGATGTTGAAAGTGCCGACGGAGCGGAAGGTGTAGAACATTGTGTTGGTCTCTGGGATTGATGTACAGCGATCACACAAGATCCAAGAAAAACTGACACCATCTCCCTCCTCCATTTGGGCTTCAAAGTGTACTGAGGCATTGAGAGGGACATTTACCTGGCTGGCGTTGACTGTCAACCCACGTATTGGTGCGAGCACGGCAACGGGTAAAACAGTGTGATTCTTGCTAACTGTGTTTACTGCTGTCAATGTAACATTGTAGTTTCCGGAGAGGTTGTAGGTGTGGATGATATGCTGGCCTGTCAGCACAGTCCCATCTCCGAAGTTCCAGGTGTAAGTGACATTTGGGGCGTAAAAAGAAGTGGTAAAAGAGTACGGTGCCCTAAGTGTAAGGTTGTTGTACCTCGTGCCGTTATGCTGAATAACAATCGGTCCGATAGGCATTTGAACATCAATTAAGACACTGGAATTACTTGTGGAGATGTTATTGAAAACGGTTACAGTCACCATGTAATGACCTGGATTTTTATATGTTGTCACCATATTCCCGGAACCACTGATGGGCACAAGGTCTTCCTCTCTACCAAAGTCCCATACATAGCTGTAGTTAAATTCTGGCTCAGCTCTGACGTGGAATCTAACCTCCTCTCCGACAGCATGGTGTGTTTTCTCAAGGGTGAGGTTGACGTTGGTCAAGGCTGGCTGCACACAAACACAGCTGAAAAAGTTGGCCTTGGTGGCCTTGTTGGTTCCACTGGAAAGAACCAAGGAGAGGTTGTAGTTCCCACTTGTCCAGTATGTGTGTGAGACTCTGGGGTTGCCGTGATGTGTCTCATTGGGACTTTCATCTCCGAAGCTCCATTCATAAAGATGAGCCGATGCGTTACCGGACACCCAGGCCTGAAAGACGATGGGGGTCCTGTCGTGGACACATCCGGATGGCTCCATTCTCTCAACTTGGAAGACAAACGCCTGAACTGTTAGGGGGGTCCAGCCAGAGCTCACCGCATTTGCGGCCGTCACGTTCACAGAGTAGTTGCCGTCTTTAGCGTAGATGTGTGACATGTGAGGTTCAGATGTAGTGTAGACGCTCCCATCGCCCATGGTGAAAGTCCACGTGATGTTATTACCTGAAGCAAGGTTTGCCCACACTCTAGTTGGACTGTGAAGTTCTGTAGGGGAGGAGCTAACAGCTGTTAAACCGTCAATCTCCTCATAGGCAAACATCTCAGCACAGACCTCCATAGAACTGATGGTGTTGTTTACAGATACGCAGACATTGAAGGCGCCACTCTGTGCAAAGGTGTGTGCTACTCGCCGGCCTTGCAGCAGGGTGGAATCATTTCCAAAGCGCCAGTCATAGTGAATGCCATAGGGTGAGGGCAAAGGGTGAGCCTCAAACTCAGCTGATTTGCCAGCTAGCAGAAGTCTGGGCTCTGTCTGTATGTCGACACGAGTGAGGATGCTGTAGACGCTCATGTTGATGCTCTGACTGATGTTCTCATAGCGATTGGACACTGACACCACCGCTGGGTATATTCCTGTTGAGAAACATGAGTAAAGTTAAGAAATTAAAAGGGGAGAAATAAGACATAAAACATTGTCAAGCCAAAGGCAAACCAAGTGTAAGATTGTATAAATGTAAACACAGTCAGACTAAACTGGCTGCTGCTTTAGGTATTAGTACAACAGTGCTAAAGGCAAATGGTTACCTGGTTGAGAGTAGATATAAGTGATGTTGTTGCTGAGGAGGACCTTACTGGAGGAGCCCGGGCAAAGAAGGGAGGGGTCGTAGGGAGGCCTGAATTCAAACTCCTTGTATCCCCCATCACCAAAAGACCAGCTGAAGCAGAGACAATGCATTTGAATTTCTATTCAAAAACACACTCGCACACAGACACACACTCAAACAACAGCTGGAAATGGGGAATCTTCACTTAACAGGCAATAGAGGGGTTGGATTAGGAAAATTGGAAACTCAAAACTCATGAGGCCTCACTGGACCAAGAATGGCGAGAGAGGAGGGAAACTAAGTGAAAGAGTGCGCCACATTTGGTAGGTTGGGAATGCGAGAGAGGGAGGGAGAGAGAGGAGAGAAAAGAGTGGAAAGAGTGGAAGAAAAAAATAAAAAAGTACAGGGGAAACAGCAGAGCAGGGAGGAAAATTCTTGTCAGCAATCTACTGTAACCACACAGTTATAAATCTGAGGCTATTATGGTGCACAGGAAGGCAAAAAAGGAACAGAGCAAAGAACAAGACACACAGACAGAGGAGAAGAAAGGAGCAGCCTAGATCCTCATCGATCTATCTATCTATCTATCTATCTATCTATCTATCTATCTATCTATCTATCTATCTATCTATGCTTGTTGTTCATACCGGAAGGTGGCCGTCACAGACATGTCCACGAGCACAGATGTGGTGAGGGTCTGAGTGGAGCCCTGAGGGACCACATCTGGAACACCCTTTACTGTGAGGTTGTCCATCGGCTGCAGCCGGTCCACCGTCACATTGAAGTGCTCTGTAAGGGAGCTTATGTGGTTCAAAGCCGTCACCTGGAAGAAATGCAGCACTGGTCTTAGGGCCTTAAGACACACTGAAGTACAGTCATGATGTTTCCAAATACATTTTATTTTACCTAAACATTAAAAAAAATATACTGGTTCAGACTTTCTATATAAACTGGTTATCCTAGTCCTCCATGATATAAAGTCGTAGGGGAGTTTTCTTGACATTTTTAAATGAATCAATCGACATATAAAGACAGTAAAAGTGTCTATGAACCAAACCCAACATGCAGGTCTTTAAGAAAACAGAAGCAAAGCAAAGCAAAGCAAATGTCTTAACTTTTTACACTAATACAGGGTTCCAGTCTAATTACAAACGACTGTGTAACAGTTTGACACTATTTTGACTCATGTTGAATTTTGAACACGTGAGGGAAACTCACTGTGAGCTTGTAGAAGGCAGCATGCTGGTAGATCACATTGAGGACAGTGTTGTAATAGGTGAAGTAGGGCTTGTCGTCAACTGTCCATTTAAATGTGGGATTGGAGCCTCCAAGCACTGATGCTGTGTAGCTCTAACACACACATAAAAGCAGCATACAGACATGACACACAGTTTAGTGTGGAGAGTATTAGAAATAAACTGATCTTGTAATACAACAGCACCACATAAGTCATGCAGTCATCACAATATAAACACACAAACTCACCACCACTGACTCCATCAGCACCCTGCGGGCAGGGTGCGGGTGCACCATTAGTCCTGTGAGCGGCTCTTCCAGCTGGACAACCACAGTCAGGCTGGCTTCTGTCACACTATTGTGGGCCTCTAGCTCCACGTGCACTGGTTCCCTATGCTCCTCCGCAAACAGTCTCAAATCCAGTACTGCATACAGACTTTGCTCTGCAACCTCCAGCCCCGACCCTGAGGGCGGCCCGGGCTGACAGAGTGCTGGGCTGGACGAAAACTCTGTGGGACAGTCAGGCTGAAAGGTTACACTGCAATTACTGCCACGCCATGATGCCCTTGTTACGTAGCTAGACTGGACGCGGAGCAGCAGCAAGGTATTGTTGGGCCGCATGTAAAGTGTGCCATTCAAGGAAGGTGGATGGAGGATCGTTAAGCCCAGAGGAGGCACCACACGCAACGGACATGATGCTGAGGCCGGATACGATGGTTCAGCAGAGGTCACCTGGAATCATAAAAAACGTTGTGTCAGTTATCCCACGACATAAAGTTTAGGACGAAAATGTGATTCCGACCAATAAAGAATTCATACCAAGCTAATCATTTAAATTCCCACAACACAATTACACCCTTGTAAATTGTTACTTTTAATTGAAATGCTTCATCAAACATCGGTGTCAAAGAAGAACACAATTCTTTCAAGAAAAACTATGTAGTGAAGGTTCTGCATTTGTGGCCTCCAACACCATGTTGACATCGGTCAGATGCATGCTGTGATACGACAGGCCGATTTGATGTCTTACCAGCAGGCTGTGGAGTCCGGGCTGGGGTAGACCAGCAGACAGCTGTGCTCCCTGCAGCTGGGTCTCACTGTGTCCCACATAGAGCACTCTGATAGGGCATACCACATTCTCCAGCCAGCGTCCCTCACCGTCCGCCAGCAGCGCCTCCACGTCGAGTTGCGGGTCAGGCAGAGGGTCAACATTGTGGTCTGCAGAGTTGTCTGCTGACTGTCTGGTGTTGTTAATCAAGAACCACTCTGATTGGTTGAGGACCAGAACAGGTTGTTGCCACATTAAGGTCGGAGAAGAATGGCAGCGGAGAAGGGCTGCTGGGCCGGCGTCATGCTGCAGTGCGATGACGTCACCTGGGGAAACCAGGAGGTCTTCCAATTGGTCTTGTACCTGTGAGAAACAGGATCAGCACCGTCACATTATCAACTTCAGAACTGCATACGAGAACTAATTTCAAAACGTTTTCAAAAGTTATTGAAATAAAACTTGATTGGTTTCCTTGTACAACAGCTGTAATCCGTTAACTGTTTATCTAATCTGGCAGTAAACACTCTCAAAAAGAATCTGGAAGTCATCAACTATGTCTTCTGGGCTTATTCCACATCCAAAGTAAAAAAAAACTCGGACCCTGACAACATAACAATCCTCTCACCAGAATGTTTGCAGCTGGTCCCGCTGGTAGTGTGAAGACCACCTCGTTCTGTAGGGTGTATCGGGGTCTCAGAGCCCCGGGGGGGAGGCGGTGAGTCTGGGTGCAGTTAGGACAGGACACCGGCTGGCAGGGACTAGAGAGGGCAAGGCAACGGCGCTGGAAAGGACACCACTGTTCTAGTCGGAGGCAAGGGGATGGAACCATGTACTTTGTTTCACTGGGGACACAAACAGCCACTGGAGCACACACTGGACCTCCACAACCTGAGAGACAAAAAGACAACAATTAATACAAAAGAATTGAAGCGTGGAATATGCTTGAATGAATCTGTAGTGGAAAATACGTAATGCGCTGTCAGTGTGGGGCAAAACAAACTAGTGTAATTAATAACAACTGCTGCATTATCCCGTTGACTCTCACGTCACCCTTCCCTGCTGCAAACACAAATTCAGAGTTTCACAAAAAACTTCGACCCTGCCTGTGACAGGCGGCCCACCTCTCTGTGGATTTCGGTTTCTCACATCTTTCGTCATGCACATCCTCCCTCAGCACTTCTTTGCAGCTACGTCTCAGTGGAGATGTACAAAAAAAAACACTGAAAGCATCTCTATCTTTTGTGCATTGTGCCATGTAGTGTTGCAGTTATGTGTCGCGTGTCTGGTGATTACAGACATTGACAGGAAGCGTTCAGACGGATGATGACCTTGTCTGGTCTTGCTTCCTTCCTTTGTCCTAGTTTCTGTCTCTATGCAAGGTTCTCCTTCATGTTCACCTACCTAACAACTTTAGACGAGGTTGGTCAGTGTGTGCGTGTATGGTTCGACTACCTGGAAGCAGGTGGCTGCGTTTTTTAACACCTGCTGATAAACATTAGGAATGTGAAGACGGTTTTACGGGTCATTTGTCCGTGAGAGAGTGTTTATGTGTGCGACTCACTGGGCAGCAGCAGGTGCAAGCCGGGATAATGACAGTGAGGTCTGTAGGTCTGGAATCGAACTTGGACTTGTGAGCTGAGCTCCTGAGCGACAAACTCCAGAGAAGACAGACGACCTGCATGAACAAAGCTCAGAGCCGGGAACAACAGCAACTGAAAGAACAAAACAAAATGGAAAAACAGAGGAAAGATTTGAGGATAGATGAAGACGTTAAGAAGATCGAATAAACAGGCGGAGATTTCTCCTCACCTCTGTGGCACTGCTGGGTGTTTGTGCAGCAGAGAGCCGAAGGGAGGTGGCTTGATGCAAAGGATTATGGGAGAGAAACACAGGCAGGCCCATCATGTAGATCCCCGCATCTGGAACTCGCACTATAGAAGGAGAAACACAGGGGGAGAAGGAGGAAGTTGTAGTCATCAGTCAAAGTATATCAAAACTACTCAGCCGACTTTCATATTTTGTATCATTGTTCATATTGGTGTGTGTATATAAAGCCTACCTTGGGCGCTGTACTGGCAGACGTAGCCTCGCTTGGCGTTGCATAGGTGTGAACTGGTCTGAGCATGCTGGTCGAGCGACACACACACGTTTCCCCGGGAGATTGGGGAACGAGGCAGGCCTTCCTCTCCATCTTGTGCCTCTGAGCCGTTCACCCAGCGCAGCCTGCCCGGGGAGTTGACATCACTCAAGCCCAGCCACACACCTCGTCCCCTGTAGCAGGTTGGGAGATTTGAATTATGGGACATTCATTGCCTCCAATCAATGTTCAACGATCAGGTTCGGTTCCTTCAAATGCTGCTAATTCGAAACAAACCGCTCTTTCTTTTTTTGCTCAGGTATTTCTACAATGTGTCACCCCTCACATCTGTATAAACAACATCTGAAGGGATGGACAGGGGTTAAAAAAAAAAAGCAGAGAAGGACCAAGAAAAGAGGTCTCTGCGGCAGAGAACAAGTGCTGATGAAAGAAGTTCCTTATGTAAGCAAAGGGGCGGAGTAACACAAGAGCGGAGGAGGAGAGAGGAGAAGCTCCATCTACATCAGTTTTTTTTTCTTCCTCATCTACGTTGGTCTACGAGGGCAGAGAGATACACACACACACACAAACACTATGAACTGTGGACTCGTCCTCCCAGGGTGTTAAAGTTGCAACGCAGCTGTGCTTTTACAGATGTGTTTTGTGTGACCTTCTTCAACTTAAACACAAAACACTGGAGGCCTTCAGACCACCGAAAGGCCTGCACAATTTTTCAAATCAAAAGAGTCGCACGCATAATGTCTACAAGTCCATATGCAGTGCATCACAAGCATGTAGAGTACATACAGTGTTACTATATGTGGAAATATACTGTATATCGTTATCAAGCAGGCTTCAGTCAATTGACACAGGCAGGAAAAGCACAACATACAACTACTCTCTCACAATCTCTCTCACGGTGTGTTCACATCTGGCTCATGTGGAGCAGTTGTTGATTGACAATGACATGCAACTTATTATTATTATTATTTACTGAAATACCTTTTCTCTCACAGTCTGACAAACACACAGCACATTCACGTATTAATGCAAAAAGACACAATGAGAAATGTTAGACTCCAATTAGACAGAAACACTCACTGTGTGACTTTAAGTGCCAACAGGTCACGCAGTGCGTCACCTCTGACTATTGCCAGGTCCCCACCGCGGTCCGAACACTGCTGTCGTGCTTCGGTCCAGCTAAACTCCCCTGGAACAATCTGGAAACAGCATGATGACTCGGCATGATACATCCCATCCCTCGGACAGTGAGGAGAGGCTGGCAGAGGACAGACACAGGATTTTACAGTCACATCATGGAGAGAAATGATCATTATATAATTGCTGAAAACATGATCTTCAAATACTTAATGACTATTGCAAATCTGCTTATTCAAAAAGGATTTGTATTTAGGATTGATGCAGGAGGGAGAACATCAGATGTTAGTGCTATTGGAAGTGTATGTCCTCTAGACAGTGTTCGATTCTTGACAAAGCCTTGGACATTGGTTTGACGTGATTTAGTCTGAAGTATTAGGAGGACAGAAAGAAAAGATGTTCACAAGTGAAATGGGATAAAAAGCAGATAAGGAACCTTGAAACATGTATTAATTGTGTTTTTTCTAATATGTCTGAGATACACAGTAGCTCAGAAATCCGTCTCTTCCCTTTCTTCTTCATCTGCCTTTGTAGTAGCCTGATCGCAACATTTCAAGGAAAGAACTTGGTGCATAGATAAAAGAATAAATCCTAAAAGTAACCAACTGTCATGGGAGGTGAGAAGAATCTTTCGCTGTTGTCAATATTTCACAACAACAATGGATCACATGACTTTGTCTTGTGTGAGGGATGTTGGTCGTTGTGATGAACCCACAATTATCTCCAGATCCTGCGGCGCTATGGAGCTTTATAGCTTCAGCCCGTTGCTCTGGTTTTCCATGTGCAACTTTACTGTTATAGTTCAGTCTCACTCGGTGTCTCCAATAAAATATGTGACACAGGCATCGTTTATGAGAAATTCATACTGTTAGTTTTCCCACAGGAGATCGTAGAGGGGGGCGAAACCGTTTACACACAGGAATTGAACAGAAGAGACGGCAAGAATATTTTCTAGAGACAACCCTTAAAATGAAAGTGTCTTTTTTCATACAGCAATAAATAATGCGCTTAGTCTTGCCAATATATTTTGAATTTGAAATACTTTATTGATCCCGCAAGGGTAATAATTTTCACTGTATTTGACCCCCCAGTGAACATGCAATCACAGTGAAGACACGCAAACGCCTGAGCTGTAGGCAGCCAACCACGTAGTTGCCCTTGGGGAGTAGCTGGGGTGTTAGGCAGCCTTGCTAAAGGGCACCACAGCTGTGAATGTTGATGGAGGGGAACTAACCCCTCCTCCATTTTTCCTGCCTGGTGAAAAAACACTGAGTTTGTCGTATGACCTCTCTATGTAATACTACGCAGGTCGAACTGAACTGTCGAACAACATTAGCTCAGCTGTACATTTCTTCAAGGTGACACAATCCTCTCCTTTATAGCAAGTTGACAACACTGCTGGTCACAATAACACAACCTGGAGACTCCAGAAACTGCAAACACTGAGGATGCAGTAACCTGTAGTTGTTGTTGTGTAGAGAGTTTGTTGTTAGCTAGGTAGCTAATGCTACCTAGCTAAATGCTACCTAGCTACATGTTGCAAACTCGCTACTTTCTTCCCTCTTTAACTATTGGGAACACTTTTGGTTAATTAGCAACAATGTAAGTTAATTAATGGACTTATATGAAATGTTGTTTAGTAACATTAAGGTTATAACCTAGCATAAATCGTGTTGAATAAATATCTGTGACATGAAGTTGATATGCTTCACATTCTCTTCCAGTGGTGGTGAATTCCTTGCGGTGGAGGCTCACCACTGGTAAATGAATACCAAGGAGGTTTTTACAAAATAAAACAAATAAGGTTTCTATTTCTATTTTCAGAGGAGGAAAGCAGAAGCTACAGAACTCCTTCTCCTCGGAGTCATTCGACACAATCACCGACGAGCCGCCGTCGTCTAAGAGGTGCAGAGGTTGAATCTCACCTTTGGCGACCTGGACATCGTCCTTGGTGATCTTCCAGTCTACATCCACACCAACAGCCCCCCAGCTGACGAGGGTGATTTCGAGACTCCTATTGGCCACAGCTAGAGGAGGACAACGCAGCTCCAGTCTGGGAGGAAGTGCCACGGTCACCTCTCCGCGCACAGAGACCTGCACACATATGAAATGAATTATGACGATTAAATATCATTATTTTTAATATACACCTAAGACTGCCCATCTTACCTCCTTGTTTCCGGCCCAGGCCATCACACTGACCGCATACTGTCCTGGAAGGCCATATTTGTGCGTTGCTGTTGTGACTTCTGTTCCTGTGGTGTTGACACGCGGTGAAAGGTCTCCAAAGTCCCATGACAATGTTACTGGAGTGACAGAGGAGGCGGCTGAGAAACTAATGTGGTCCAGGACACTTTGTAGTGGGAGAGGCTTCAGCGAGATCGAGAAGTCCACCGCAAACACGTCATGGGCCAGAGTCCACCCACAATCCTGGACACATCGGGAACCATGAGTTTAGAAGTAAAATCATTTTTTTATCATTCACTGTTTAGATGTTTGCAGTGTATTGCAGGTTTTAAATAATATGTCTCAATGAAACTTATTTTTGGATAACTTTCCTAAATCTGAAGAGGGAAGGAAGTCATTCAAGCCGCAGAGGGAAGTAGTTGGTTGGAAACAGGAAGGTTTAGAGGAAATCCTGAGTGTCGTGATTACAAAAGAAGAAACAAAACAAGAGAAGGAAGCTACTAAAGGAAGTTTTTTTTTATGCAAAGCTGCTCTATATGATGCCTGACATTAGTAGTGGGACAGGTAATTCTAAATTCTAAAACAAAAATATAACAGTCTATCATGTGTTTCCTGATTATGATCTGGGCTCACTGTGTGCTGCGTACCTTCATAACATTAGGGTTTGTACAGGCAGCAGAACACTGAGATTCGCTGATGAAATTGGGCTCAGAGTTTGTGCTGCAGAGACACTCATGCCTCGCCCCCAGACCTCCATATCGGTGGGATGCTGCAAAACACACGCTGTTACACTGTTCGCGCGTGAAGTTGCCCGGCGTGGAAGAAGAGAAGATAACAAGTTCACTACGTCCTCCTCCTCCACTGCTGCTGTCTTCTAGACAGGCTGCATAGTTCAAACCTGAAAGAAAGAAAGAAGGAGACGGAGAGGTCGTATTACTCATCTTGTCTTGTTTACCAAATCACTCATACATGAGGATCTCAAGGCAGAGAACACATTTCTTTCTGCATTTTAAATCTCAAGGGAGTCCTTCAAACACTACACATAAATCCAAAAAAGCAGGATGTGTCCATTGCAGAAGTAACGTAGAAAAGAGATTAATGGGACCTTCTGAGTAACTCATGCAAGCGTATGCATTAGGGGGTATTTGACTTGTACCACAGATGAGCACGCTGGCGTTGAGCAGGGGTTGGTGGAAGAGCTCAGGAGGTTGGTTACAGAGCATGGCGTCATGTCTTCGGACTCGCACCCCTTTCTCCTGGAGCCAGTTGACCAACCGGAAAAGCTTACAGTCGCACTGAAAGGGGTTACTGCTCAGGTCACTGCAGGAGAGGAGGACACGGAGGAAGTTATAGTGAGCCACAAATCAAGAGATGGGGAAGACGGTCCTGTTGATGCCACGGATCAAAGTTGTTCTGTTACGGCAATGTGGCCCCATTTACATTTAAAGCAATTACTTACTGCATTATATTGGTATATATATCAAACTATGTTAATCCTTCTTGATTAGCTGGTTATCACTTTGTTCGCTAAAAACATTAGTGCAGCTAAAATAGTCGCTACAGGGTCGGAGAAGTAACGAATTCTTGTGACAAAGTTGCTAAGTTGGCATTAGCGGTTGGTTTCCGCAGACCACACAGTCAGAACCGTGGACATTATGTTCTGTGGAAGGCGGCCGCAGGTCAAAGGAAAGCAGCCTGCACTCTACATGAACATGGTGACGCCTGAAAGCAGTTCAAACTGACAAAGTTTCACAGTCGGCAACCCTGTGATAATGAAGAGGACGGATTTGGACCCTGACAGGGTCTCATTTGGGCGTCAGGATTAAGAGCTCGGCTCTGGAAGGCACTCAATCTATTATCAACACGTCAGTTTTAGCACAAGAAAGAAGAACAAGAAGTCTTTCTCATCAAACGTACCACTCACTTCCTCCCACGCCTGTCAGAAATAGAGCCTCATTCGTGTTATTCTATCATTGTTATATATTTGTGCACGCCACAAAAAATAAGATCTAATTGAATTTAATTCCACTCTTGATACTTGTTGAGAGAATTAACACGGAGATAGAGAGGGAACAACACACAATGAAGATTACTTACATTTGGGTTAAATTGCAGAGGTTGTCGCATATTCTTTCTTCGATGGTGGTGATTTGATTGTTGCTCAAATCCCTGATGGAAACAGAAGAGGCCGACCAATGTCGACATTAAAACAGGACCCGGATTCATGTTTGTCTTATGAGTAAATGGCTCTTGTGTTACTATAAACGAAGAAGTCAAAGTGCTTCTCCTACAATACGATTCAATTGGAATTGGATGCAGACACTCCAAATGACTTAATTAAAACACAACTTATAAAACAATACATAACTAAATGATTGAAGTAACAACTTGGGGACATTGAAGGTTTCCAGCTCGCTCCTTCCTCTCTTCATACACATGTACTTTGTTTCCATACTTCTGTTTCTTCCTCCTCCCCTCACGGACTCCTTCTCCCTCACTCATTTATCCAGTCGGCTACATAATGGAGCCGTTGTGTGGTGGTTTTGGAAGGAGCTGATGGAAACCACCAGAGTCCTCTCTCATCACATACACACACATGTACGCACACGTGCTTAAACGCCCATTGAACGGGTGGAAGGAATAAGGTAATGGATGGAGAAGTGGACAGATGGAGAGAGGGATGGAGGAATGGAGCGAGCCTGGAGCAGTAAGCTGTAATTGAGCTTAATCGTGCTTTGATTTGGTGTTTGTGTGTATGTGTGCGTACAGTGTATACGTGTTTTTGGCGAATGCTTTCTGGTCCGATTCAATTATTCCTGGGACTTTTGTCCACTTCAATCCAGACGAAAGCAGATTTTCTCCCTGCTTACGACTCTTTAATCTCCCTGCCTGCCTCAATCACTCCCCTCTCTCCTTGACCTTGGGTTTCGTCAGGTCTATATCGTCACCACACGTTGTACTCACAGGATTGACAATGGCCCGCAGCAGAATACTCCTCTGGGGAGAATATTGATCCTGTTCCCTTGTAGGTAGCTGAAAAGAGTATACAGAGATAAAATGATAAATTGGGCGCAGGGTAAATTACATGAACACAAAAAATCATCGGTGTTTGTACTCACAGTTCTCGAAGGCCGGTGTGACGTTCTAGCAGACTGGTATCAAGGGAGGAGATGTGGTTCTTGGACAGATCTCTGTGGGAGAAACCAATACACCCACTTAAACAAATGCATGTGAGGGCAAGACAATTGCACACACACATTGTTTTACATTACTTGTAGGGGCCCATTACTGACATAATCACAGCTGAATGCCTAATCCCAACCCTAAAACCACGTCTTAACCCTCAGACAGCCATTTATACTTGTGGGGTCCAGCATTTTGATCCCCACAAGTATAGTGGGGTTCAATAAGCCCACCCAGTAACGCACAGGGTGTCCTCCGATAGTACAAGAAATGTTCAATATAATGTGATCAGCGAAATGAAATGGAATAACAGCATAATAATAGCAATATGCTTGTTTGATGGCCAATAAGCATCAGACGGAAACTTGACCCTTCACCTTGTCAGTCATCGTTTTCTGATGAATTTCTTTGAGGGAGAATTCAGCATTGATTGCACTAAATGTATCTGGTGTCGTACAGCTGAAGACCACCACCAAGGCCAAAAGCCCACTGTTCCATTATATGCAAAACCCAACTAAAACCAGCATACGTGTCTGGCTATATTCCCAAAAGTAGTAGTTATGCCCGAGTTTATTCATCAAAATGTCCAAGTAATAGTAATACAAGAAATTAAAGAAAAGACAATTCAAATCGATCTGGTTGTTTTTGCGTAATCCAGCTGACAGACGGACAAAAATAAAAACAAATGGCACAGAATAGGTACATAGTAAAGGAGAAGATACTGTGTGAATGTGTGTATGCAAGAACAGTTTACAGTGAAAACAGACAACTGAGACAGGAAAGAAGCAGACAGAAAGCAGACTGGTAAAGATGCAGGTTTGAGGTGAGGACCAAAACAATGTAATACTGCTACCAACTCGCAGAACAACACTGTTGGCAGCATGTTGAAGTTCAACTGTTCATCACAGTTCATCTGTGGCCAAGACA
>CAAKHC010004268.1:17075-34243 GCA_901007825.1 Macroramphosus scolopax | reverse complement strand
TTATTATTATTATTATTATTATTATTATTATTATTATTATTATTATTATTATTATTATTATTATTATTATTATAATGAAGCTCTTATTGGTTTTACTGTTTAACAATCAGAGCTCTGTGTGTGTGTGTGTGTGTGTGTGTGTGTGTGTGTGTGTGTGAACCGAAAAGGACGCCCATTCCCAAAAGGAAACATCTGTACATTCCAGACGAGCTGTGTAAGGAAGATGGAGACCGAGAGAGCGAGAGCGGGAGAGAGAGAGCGAGAGAGCGAGAGAGCGAGAGAGCGAGAGAGCGAGAGAGCGAGAGAGCGAGAGAGCGAGAGAGCGAGAGAGCGAGAGAGAAAGAGAGAGAGTTCCGCTCTGCTAAACCCATCAGTAGATAAAACAGGACAACAGAACGACGCTCTATTTAAGAGCTAATCATTTGCACATTAGGCTGACACCTCTTCACATGTAATGATCTCAACATCAGCGCCACTTGTGTGTGTACTACTCTGTTATTAATACACACTTTCTTCATTGGAAACACTGCAACACTGCATCACAGAAAGCGTGTGTGCACGTGTGTTTAGCATGACCATATAATGTGACCTTCACCATGTCTATTAGCAGCAGGCTCCTGTTCTCAGCTACCTTTAGACACACATGGTTTTACTTACACACACACACACACACACACACACACTACAGAGTACACTTCAGCTACAGGCCTGCTCACAAACACCCACATTACACATATGGTTCTGTTTTACTAACGGTGTGGCCAATGATCTAACCACTCCTTATAAGGCCTGTCTGGTGCCACTTATTCTGAGCTGGAAGATGGGAACGAACACAAACACACACACAGTCCTCGTCGACTGGTCTTTACTGAGGCGGTGGGGATGACTGAGGAGGAGTGGGCAGAGAACATGAATCGTGGAACAGAGACGAGAAAAGAATGTAAATGGTGATGTTGCTAGAATTTAAATGACAGAGACATAAAAGACAAAATGCAAAAATTGACATATGTTGGATTTAATCCATCTTGCTTTGCAGAAACAAAGGGAACGAAAAAAGAAAGTTTGGTGATAAAAACTGTGATGTAGGTCTGATCATAGGACAGATTGGCCTCTGCTGCATTTGGGGTGGCGAAGTGGTCCAAGTCCCTGTAAGTGAAGGCCAGCGCTCCACTAACCCACTAAACACAGACTGCTCTGTGGTCGCTTTCATCCCCCTCAGCCTCCCTCTGCCGCTCCCTCACCCACTCCCACTTTCTTCCCTTCTCCAGTCCTCTTTCTCCTTCTGTTGCAATGCTGCTTTGTTTGTATTCCAACTGAGGGCAGACGTATACGAGTACAACGGGAACTGGAGCAGGACAGGGAAAAGTAAAGGAGGACGTAAGGATGATGGTGTTGGAGGAGAGAAGCCAGGTGTGAATGGGAAGCAGAGGAGAAATTTGGGTAACTAGCAGTGAGGGAGGCAATCTCCAGGTCTGGAGAACAATAGCGCCACTGTGGGCTGCATGCCCCGCGGGCGTCCGTCCACCCCACCCCGTCTCCTTCGCAACGATGCAGCTTCATGTGAGAGCTGCCAGCCAGCACCTGGGGACAGGGGTGAGTAGCTGGTGAGGGTCCCGGCATGAGCTGGGTACTTCCCCTACTGCAGAAAGAGCGCGAGCGTGAAATCAGGGGAATGGGGCTGGTTGATTGAAGACGTTTGCTTGAGTCAGTCTGCCTGGCTGGTTCACAAACACTCTCCTATTTAGAACATTCTGTCCATTTTTCCAGCTGCTGCTGCCTGTGTTGTCTGGTGTCCAGCTGGAAAGTGTAGGGCAGCTGTGTGCAGCGGTTTAATAAACTCAGTCTCATACACACACACGCACACACTCGTATATGCTGTCAATGCATGCAGGAAACACTAATCCTGCGATGCTGTCATGTGCTCAGTGGACTCTCTTTCTGGTAAATTTAACTGTGTCAATCTCTCAGTCGTAAACCGCGGGGCAAGATCAGAAGTCCTGCGCTTTCCTCAAGTGCTTCGTGTGAGACTATATGAGGGGAGAAATAACTTCTGAATACTTTAAATGAGGCTGAAGCTACACTTCTGACATTTAAATAAAAACGTACTTCATAATATTCATGTTATTCACAATTAATTGAATTCTCGCACATGTCAAATGTCAAAAAAGGGATCGACAAAACCAACAAGAAGAAAAACCTTGTAAAGAACACGAAGATTTGGAAGCAAATAGAAACAATGGAAGTTTTAGCTTCTTTACAAATTGTCCCTTTAACAGAATCATCATCGGCCAATCAGTCATTTAGATTGTAGTGTTAAAACAGTGTTAATTTACATGATGTATCAATAGAAAGACAAATATGAACAGGGAGGTACAATTGTGGCTGACGTAAAACAAATCAGAAATAAACTGAAAGTAAGATCTTGCACACAAACGCAATTCATTAAAATAAAAAAAGCCTGGCTTTGAATGCATGTTTAGAATTTGAATGTGCAGACATAAAATATAATAAATAGTCATTTAAATCTGCAGGACAGATGGTTGTTTTTATTTCTTTTTATCCCGCACTTTACATGATCAACAATGATTGCTCTAAAAGTCATGTGTGCACCTGGTCTGTGTTCTACATGTTGCATTCATTCTCAAAGTTTGCTTTATTATAATTACCTATTTGTGGGGGAAATAGTGTTCGCATGGGTTTTATGTGAATGCCTGTTTATACATCTGTCCCCCTGCATCTAAACATGGAGGGGATGGATGCAATTTGCATTTCAGCAGGATAGACGTGAACGTTGGAAAATAATAATGTAACTTCAACTAAACATAACTGGATTGATTTCAGTCTTGTGGCGCAGAAGTTTTTTTTTAAATATCGCATGCGATTCTTTCTTTCACACCCCATATTATGTGACAACAACAATGAACCGCTGTTTTATATTTGGTTTACTATGTCATTTAATTTATGATGGCATCGTCAAAGCTGTGAAAATGACATGCAGAACATGCATGCGTTTTGTTTTTAGTATTACCAGACGATAGTTATTATATTGCAATTAAATCTAACTTGGCCGACTACAAATTTCAAAATAAAAGAGGCAAACAATGTACTAAGAGCCATATGTTAGTCAAAATATGATTTTTAATTCAGTATTTTGCTACATTTTATATCAAACTATATGTCATTATAATCCAGAAAAAGGCTGTTCCTTGTACTACATGCACATAATGTTCACACTGCACTTCCTCTATGCTTTTCATTGACTACTGTAAATGCTGTTGGAACAATGTGCGTATTTCCAATCTGGGAAACACACTGGACTTTTATGCATCTGGCTCCAGGCGATCGAGCTGTGTATGTCAGGAGTTACAAGACAGAACTGTGTGGTATAATTTACCTAATGTTTGTAGAAGGGGGACGCTCCAAGGGGAAGCTCCTCACAAACTGATGCAACAAGGGGAACAAAGAGAGCAGAGAGCGCACCGGCGAGGGAGAGCAACGGGACGAGCAAACACAGCAGAGAGAGCAATAATGAAATCTGTCATCTAACAATTAAATAAGCCTTCAGCGTCCAGACAAAAGGAGTTATCGCCACCGAGACAGCAAAGGGGCCGTCTGTCGACAGTGATATCTTGTCTAAATCATGGGGTGTTAGACAGACTGCAACACTTCTTCTGCTCATGTATTCATTTAAATCACAGTGCTGCCATCTTTTGCCTTGTTTTCAGTGTCGTATCAGTTTCATGTGGAGCCTCCGATGGTCGCCGGCGTCATGTAAACATGTTCCTCACATACGTGGATTATTTTAGGAAATTTTTAATTCACTCACGTTCACACACTCAGAGCAGAGGCGGACAAGCGAGGCACCAACAAGCTTATCGTTAGCAATTAGTGGTTTGCATACTTGCTCCGCTATTTACATGGTGACTGGGGGAGCTGGGGATCGAATCTGTAACCTTCCAATTACTGGAGCGCCACTCTACCTACAACAAACTACACAAATATGTCTCTGAAATAACAAACACAAACACACAAGGTCGGGACAACATGCAAATATTATAGGTTAACAACCCTACCACACACAAGCACACAAAATACACTGCAGTCTGTGCTCTTTTCTTTTCTGTATCAAACTGAACAAATATTCCAATGTGTCGCTCTCTCCAGTTCTTTCAGGGGGACAACAGGTTAGGTTGTTGTCGATTAAATGTCAGGTTTTTCTTCTTCCTCTCCTCTCCTCTGCCTAGCACAACCAAGTCCCTGTGGGAAGTATTTTGATAAACTACATGAAAAACAGATTATTTAGTTGATGAAACATGTAAGAAATTGCCAGTAGATCAGCTCTTTGCTGGTATCTTTTCACTTGATCAAGCTATATTAATTTTTCTTCACTTCTAATTACAATGCAAAGATTAAAGTTCTGCATGTAATAAGTCTTTGCAAGCAGAACCGGGATTTCTTCAGTCAGCACCAGGAGACAGTGTGTTGTGGCAGACTAATGTAGATAACAGGAGGTGACTCCATCACAATGCAGCCCGAAGTTCAGAATGGATTAGCTGTAATGACTTGTGTGAACTACATTCTGTAAGAACAGTCAGTGCCAGTTTCTCTTCCCTGATTTCCCAACAGCAACAGAACTCAGACGTCTCCGGTCTATAAAGATAATGAGAATTCAGAAGGACAGAAAAGAGGTAGATAACACTGCATCTCTGACCACACACAGAAGTTCACCGTCCGCAAGCATCTACAACATTTTAACATCTTTACAGTCGGAGTGACTTTGGACCAAGTGATGCACCTTGTGGAACCCCACAGAACATTCTCCGAACCTCTTTCAAAAGGTAGAACCATTGAAGAAACAGGTGCAGATCGGCCAACAAACTTTTGAAGTCTGCTTTGTAGATTCAAAGTGTCCAAGTGGCACTCAGGTCTAAAGATGCAGGAATACAAGGTTTGTTTGCATTGCTTGACTTTGAGGTCATTGACTACGTTGACAGGTTGAAGTGTAACGATTCACAATAAGACTCGTATTTTCAAGGACGACCGTCTGACTGTTTCCCTGCTCTTGACACTGCGTCTGTGTAGCATGTTGTTAACCATTGTAGAGCGCACAGTGCAAAGGAGGGAGGAGTACACAGGCAGGTGGGAGGTTTATTCATTGAAGTGCTGTCTTAGACAGTGTGCTGTGTATAGACGTCTCAGGCTATGCCACTCAATACAATCAAGGGTGTAGTTGTGGGGCACTATGAATGGATGATAGACAATCAGACGGCATATATTCACTACATCCAATCACCTAGCGCAGCCAAATAGGATTAAAAAATATTGCACAAAAATTGCACACCAATATCTGATGACCTTGTCTAGCATCAACTTTACAGTCCTACAAATGCCCTCGACCACGTGGTTTTTAACCTGTTTCCAGATCTGTGCTTGAACACTGCATGTAACATACCCTCAAAGGCGCAGGATACATTCAGTCTACCGGGTGTTGCATCACACACACACGCATGCACACACACACACACACACACACCCTAATCCAGCCTTCAGTGCAACCACCTACACTTAGTTGGTTAGTTAATCATGAAACGAGACATTCCTGTTAACAGCGGTTGAGAACAAACGGAAAACGATGGGAACTGTCGCGGATTCTTCCTCATCTCTCTCGGTTTCTTCCTACTTTCTTATTTATATGCTTCTGTGAGTGATGTCATGAGTTACTATTGCCATGGTGACACAACAAATTCTCCCTCACATGTGGTACATTCAATCTTTCCTTTCCCACTTCATTAAAGTCTGTGTGTGTGTGTGTGTGTCAGATGATAACTCCATCTGGAGGGGAGAATGATCAAAGATAAAGAACACGAGAGAGAGAGAGAGTATATGACAACTGTCCCTGTTTAAAGCTTAAAATTTCTTTTCAAAAGCACATTGTCATGCATTGACTGTGTGTGCCTGTCTGTATACATCTTGCTGTCATGGCAACAGCACATAATTCCCCTTTGCAGGACAGACATGACCATGGTGAAGTAGACCAGCAGTGTGTTTAACATTCAGGTATGGTGCTATGCCCAGGGTAGCGACAGGCTTCCACACTGTTGAGGAAAGTTCATTTCTAAACTAAATTGAATCTTCACCCCTGACACTTGACCGAAATCGTGTGTATACTGTGTAACTCCTTACTAAACTAATTCCGTGTTCACATACTTGGCCAGAAAAACACTTCCTGGGTCTCAAAAATACACTTATATTGCTTGATACATTTGCACAAACACTAACACAGACAGAGTCAACTCTGGCACGTCATTCATTTGGAGAAATAGGAAACTGTGTCTTGTGTTGCTGAAAATTGTCCTTTCAAAACAAAAACTCATAGAATCTGTGCCACTCCTAGGAGTCGGAAACAAAGTCCTTTTTCTGTGTTCCTATTTGTAAGTATTAATATGTATTAGATATGATCTAACTTCGAGAACATGTTCCTGTATGTCGTTAGCAGAATTCAGTCCACTTAATGTGTGCATTCCTTTTCAATTAGTGTGAAGTGTTGTTTACCTATTCAGTCACATGCCAAGGAGCTGTGGGCATTTAATGTGTACATTAGTCTACTCTGCTTTTACAATAAACTGTGTGATGATAAAACTGTAAACGCCATGTGTGATTCATTCTGATGGAAGAGAAAAAAAGTCACTAATACTGCAACTGCAAGAAAAACAGATATATTGTAAAGATGCCAAATGGATATTAGCTGTATTTGTCTACCTGCAACAGTCAACAATAAATTCTGGATTTACCAACAGTAATATTTGACTTTAATTCCATGCTACTGCCTACAAGGTTGGAGCACGTCCAGTGGAGGAAATAAGTATTTGATCCCACTAACAAAGGAAAGACAGTGAGAGACTGAGAAAAATTCCCGAAAATCACATTTTAAAAAAAGATATAAACTGTTTGCATTTGATTGTGAGAAATAAGTATTTGATCCATTACTTAGTAGTGGGTGGAGAAACCCTTGTTGGCAGACACAGAGGTCAGATGTTTCTCGTAGTTGGTCACCAGGTTTGTGCACATCTCAGGAGGAATTTTGGTCCACCCCTCTTTGCAGATCCTCTCAAAATCCTGAAGGAAACTTGAACCTTCAGCTCCCTCCACAGATTTTCTATGGGATTAAGGTCCGGAGACTGGCTAGGCCACTCCATGACCTTAATGTGCTTCTTCTTGAGTCATTCCTTTGTTGCCTTTCCCGTATGTTTTGGGTCATTGTCGTGCTGGAAGACCCACCCACGACCCATTTTCAGTGTCCTGTTAGAGGGAAGGAGGTTGTCGCCCAAGATTTCACGGTACATGGCCCCGTCCATCCTCCCCTTAATGCGGGGAAGTCGTTCTGTCCCCTTAGCAGAGAAACACCCCCAAAGCGTAACGTTTCCACCTCCATGCTTGGCGGTGGGGACGGTGTTCTGTGGGTTAGAGTCAGCATTTCTCTTCCTTCAAAACATGGTGAGTCAAATTGATGCCAAAGACCTTGATTGTGGTCTCATCTGACCACATCACCTTAAACCAAGTCTTCTCTGAATCATTCAGGTGTTCACTGGCCTTCTCGAGCAGAGGGACCTTGCGGGCGCTGCAGGACTTTAATCCATCACGGCGTAGTGTGTTACCAACGTTTTGGTCACAACTCCTTCTCACCGAGCCGCTTGCCGATGGTCTTATAGCCCATTCAAGCGTTGTGCAGGTCTACAATCGTGTCCCTGACGTCAGTAGACAGCTCTTTGGTCTCGCCCATGGTGGAGAGGTTGGAATCTGATTGATTCATTCTGTGGACAGTCTTTTTTATACAGGTAACGAGTTGAGATTAGGAGTAGATTCTTAAAGCGAGAGGACTAATCTCACCGGTCTGTGTGAGCCTGAAATTATTGCTGGTTGGTAGAGAATAAAAATACTTATTTCACTCAATCAAATGCAATTCAATTTATAGCTTTGATACGATGTGATTTTTCTGATTTTGTTTTTGACATTCTGTCTCTCACTGTTAAAATAAGCCTACCATTAACATTATAGACCGTTCATTTCTTTGTTAGTGGGCAATCTTACAAAATTGGCAAGGGATCAAATACTTATTTCTTCCACTGTAAAAAGTGACCAATTAGTGAGGAGGGTAACGCTCACAGTCAGTCACTTGCCCATTCGGCTCCTGCTGCTTAGGGTAATAGGGTGTGACATGATTAGAGGCAGATCCTTCACTAAATATCATGTGACATCAAGGAAACCTATTGAGATTACAAGGAATGTGTAAATACAGAAACCTGATCAAAACCACCAATTTGAACGCTGTACGAAAGTTTAAAATAGCTTCTAAAAAAACTCCCGCAGATCGAGTTCCTTTGCTCACGTCGTCAAGCCTCTGAAGAAAAATATCGCAATAAATGTGCATTATATTATTATATACATGACAAGTCTTGTATACACAGTAAATATTTAGGTTAAGTAACTGGAAGTAGTTTGAAGGAAGATAAATAATTGATAACATATGGCTTCCGTCGACACAGAACAGAATGTTCTCCCTGCAGCAGCACCAGAGGCTGAAGGCTGATCTGCGCCACAAACACCAGGCTGCCTTTACTCACGACCAACTTCAGTTAAACTATCAATCTAAGACACACACACACGAAGTAGAAACATACACAGACTCTTGCAGTATAGCCTCTATTGGGAATGGAAAGTTCGACTCTTTCTTTCTCGTTATTATTCTGCACGGCCAAATTTTTCTGTAAAACATGAATTTATAAGTGTTTCTTTGGTTTTAACTACCGACACTGATGCGCAGGGCAGGTAACATCAATGAGATACAACTCAAATCGCCACAACTGCCAGTTTGCTCATACATGGCAAGAACTGGACCTGCAGGCATTATATCCAAATAATCTTTGATTATATCCATATGTCTGTAGAATTTAATCAAATCGGAAAAAAATACCCATGGCTGTTTTCCCTCAGCCGAGCAATTGAAGGAGAACTTTTAAGATCAAGTTCCATTGATATAGAACAGAGAAAAGTGATAAACTCTCACTTTGAAGGAGCTGGAAACAACACAATGTTTGGCACATTGGCCAGAATGACTCAGTCAATGGATTATCATCAAAATAGCTGCTGATTCTATTTCTGATGGGTTTAATCCAACTTTTTTTAGCAGGACATAAACAAAGAAGCACGAATACAATGAGCTGTTAGCCAGAAATGCATTTCCTCACTACTGCATGAAGAGTAAGTTAAAGGGATGTGGTGTAAATAACCATAAAACAGCTGGTGGCCACACGTTGGTTTGCAAATGCAAAAAAAAAAAAAAGTTCGATCAAACAATCTTAAATTGAGAGAATGTAAGAAAAGTGGTCACACTTGTTGCAGTTGATGGTTGAGTCTATGTCATGCAACTGGTTCAACTTCTTCTCTGCATCCTGCTAACACGCCTTACTTACAGCACACTGGTAGCCAGCGGGATGTCGGCCGCTCCTGGGGCCCTCTCCAGCCCGATGTTGGAGCAGTTGACCGTGCAGGACAGCTGGGACCCCGCCGCCAGCGCGCAGCTGCAGTTAACGGGACAGGGGCTGCAGCTCCTGTCGCCGTGCTCCGGCGGCCCGGAGCCCCACGCCTCCAGGCAGCAGAGCGCCACAAGCACACTGGAGAAGAAGCTGAACCTCGGGACGCAGACGCCATGTTTTCGCTTGGATAAAGTCTGTCCATTTCCACAAGGCATAGCTCACTCACATCTCATCGCCTCTGATGGTGGAAGTCCTCTCAGACTGGGAAGGAGCACAACGCGGCCAACAACCGAAGCTAACGCACTTCTTTTCTTGCGTGGTTTTTCATGTGAAGAGACCCGAAAACTGAAGGAGTCAACTTTTCCTTATCTCCCCCAGCGTTTTCTCTTCTCCTCTGCTGTGGTCTTGTTCCTCGGAAAATCTAACGGAGCCTCTCCAAAATCCTTTCAGCGAGAAAAAACTTTTGGAGCACTTCCTCTCTCCTCCTCCTCCTCCTCCTTCCCCTTCATGTAGTTCCCTGAACCTCCGCTGGGCAACATGTTGCCGATGAATCGATCATCGGCACATCAGCTGTAGTTGATCAGAGGATTGATGAGTGTTAATATAATAAAATAATTTTAAATGTAAAAACGCCAAGTCATCACTGTAGAAGTGTCTTTTTAAAATATGTCTTTATTCACTTTTATGATGTGAATTGATTTATAGAACTTTATTGCTTAATTATCCTAGTTCATGGGCTTATTCAAGAAATATGTTGTATATATTTAGTATTGTCTGTTGTAAAGTTAGTTAGACCATCCTATTGGAACACGTCCTTTATTGATAGTATTAGTATTTAAGTAAATAAAACATTTTCTGATTTAAAGACGGAAGATTTGTCAATTTGTTTTTTTACACAAGTATCTGTAATTCAACTTGAGTGAAGAATATGTGTACTTATCCAACTCTACAGCTGACATTTCTTTTGGAGTACAAATGTTACTTGTAAAGTGTAACTCTGCAGCACGTCCGTGCAACACTAACTTGATTAGGCTCAATAATATTGTGTTATTTATTTTGATTGGTCTGGAAACCTGGTGAAGCTGGACAGATGTGCCGGTTTCTCCTCGCTCTTGAAATGTATTGTTTTGTATTCGTCTGGCCTGGACTGGTCCAGTCTGGGCCGGGTGATGGTAAAATGAGCTTGGCTTCTGTTTGGTTATGGGGAGGGTCCTCCAGTCCGGCCAGGAAAACAGCACTTACTGAGGCCTCCGTCTGTGTTATTGTAGGGCTACAGGAAGAGCGGAGTGGTGGGGGGGGATGCAGAATGAGGGAGAAAGGAGGGTCTACAAAGGGAAGAGATAAAGGCACAAAGTAGAGGCATCAAAGAGCAGGGAATGTGGGTGAAATAAAACAGAACGATTAAGATTAATACAAGTAGAAGGTGCCAAGGTGAGAAATCCACAGTGGCCCTGAGAGCGCAACACAGTGCAGCTTAGAAAACACATTAAAATTAAACAAGAAAAAAACATCTTTCTCACACACATTTAACAACACGTGCAGCCTTTAAAACACACACCTGCAAAATAAGCATCCGTACTCAAATACAGCAGTCCGTTTTCATGTCCAGGTCTTCGCAATCTCAAGCTTTGTCACAGACAGGCATGTCTTACCTACACACAGACACCCTTTGTGGTGTACGACCTTCTGCCGTCTCCGTATATAATGTGACTGACCCGGGGGTCAATACCTGGTCACCTCACATCTCCTCACAGCAAAATGTTTTCATGGCGCTCTGCTATTAAAGCATTTCCCCACACATGTGACACTGACACGATACACTTTAGTGGAAACATGGGTTCAAAAAGGTGTTGTAAGTAGGCGCCAGAAAACCCTAATATAGAAACACACTGCGAAAAAACAAAACAATAAAGGATCCAGGAAACACAACCAAATACGGAATGGCATTGAAAGTACAGAAGCTCTGAAGGCCACTATGAAAATCTCACATGAAAAGAAGCTGTTGATGAGTACGCTGCGAGCAGAAATAGAAAATCGATGGTGAAAAGTAAAAAAAAAAAAAAAAAAGCAAGAAGAAAGAAAACAAAACGAGTCTAAATTTAGTAACCGCTCTTCATCCATCTCTGTCGTGTTTAATGAATTCTCTCTCTCTCTGGATTATCTAACCTGCACTGCAGGAACATTTTGAATTATCACTCATTTGGGAGTAATTGTTGATCATCTTTTCTTTCTTCTTGTTTTATCCTAGTCTACAAGCCATAAGATTGAGCCTAATTGCCGCGGGCTGCCAAGGTAATCATCATCTCTGCTTGCTTTAATTTATTCCACCTGCCACCTTACATCACAAATCCTCCGGTGCACTCTACTGGACTCGGTCTGCAGTCAGACACCTTAACCCTTCAAGCGGCCATCAAAATCCAAACATGCACACAAAGCCTTGACGACGATTGTTCAGATTTTATCGCATCGTTGTAAATACAAACTGACACTCGACATGTTATCTATTAATTGCAACGATGAAGGGAACAGATAGATAAACGGATGATAGTGCCAACTTCTCTATTGCTCCCACCTCCACTTTATTATCAAAACTGAAGTTTTATTTCTGGCCTCTCCTTAGGGTGGAGAGATAAGCTGTGCTGAGCTAAATGTGATGCATACCTTCCATGTGTGTTTTCTTTCTGTTCTCATTTCAGAGCTGAGGGAACTGTCACGGCAGTAAGCCAGTAAATCTCCCTGAGCCGGAAAGAATCATACAAAGCGATGCAACATAAGCTACCGCTAGGCTTTCCTGGGTGCTGATTCCAGTCAGCTGAACATCAACAATAACATCTGATTCAGGTTATAACAAGACACACTGCTTACATGGAATGGAAATAACACACACAATACAATAATGCATTGGATTGTATTCAAGTAATACCTCAAAGATATGTTTTGTGGTCTTAAATATCTCATTCCACTAAAATTTTACCCACAAGTTTGGGTACATCGTAAAGATAATCGATCTCTTGCGCGGGTGCAGAATATCAAGACGCGGATTAAAAGTCACGATTCCTAAACAGGTGTTCCTGATGATGAGGTCAGTAATAGGTCGGCCCAAATGCCCAGCAGATGTAGATTGCAATAATAAGCCGCTTTAGAAGTCCACTCCGACAGTTTTCCCTTGTTTTCTGCAGTTTTGTGAACATTCACAATGAAACTGACAAAAGCGTTTCTTTGAGAGCTGGACCTTTAAAGAAAAATATCTGCTTCACCCGTGGCAGGTTACCATATGTGTTCTATGGGTCTGCTTTGGTTGCTATGGTTATGAGATGGGCCATGTACAAGCACTCGTCCACTGTGCATAGAAAGCTCTTACAGTGGATGGCGGAGGGACAAGTGGCAGTCACTGCTACACAACAAAACACTGAACAACAGATGAGAATTGACAGAAAGCAGTAACGTATTCACCTCTATTCACCGGCCCTGAGAGATAGATAACTGTTTCTGTGGGAAAATGCCAATCGATTGTAATCACCTGACTTCATCAGCAGCTCCAATGGAGCAGTTGTGGCTTTGGAGCCATGCTCAGGTCTCAGGTGTAAAGTTTCACATAGCAGGGTACAGCAGCTTTACACCTCATCAACGTGTTATACATCATATACGCAGAAAATAGGAGGTAGTGAGATCTTTCTTTGGAGTACACCCCTCTGTTCTGGTTTTCTTGGCTAAATTAATTATACTGTGAGTTCACATAGAGACTGTTAAGCCCATCAACATAATTCAGTTTATTTGTGAGCCAGCTTTTGTAGGTGGCGAGCATCAGGGCAGCGGTTGGCGGTGCATCTTGGCCAGTGAGCACGAGAAACGTTTAATCTTTATGGCAATGAAATATGACACAGTGCAGTGGCAACCAATTTCATTGTTAGACTAAAGAGTCCCACAAACAATTGTCCCCAAGCACAACAGAGGAGCGACTGATCATTGAAGATCTTTCATTTCTTTATGATCTCCAAGGCTGAAACGGATGATTAAGGTGCCGCTACTAATGTCTGCGCCACCTGGCGAACGCACCTGGTTCCTGTGGTAGAACACATGCGCACTGGAGCGCACACACAGGCTGCCCCTGGGACAGTAATGTCCTACGACAGGCTGGTAAGGTTAACCCTCAGGTTGTGTGATAGCTCCTCACTCCAGGGGATTGTTGTGGACATGGGCATCACCTCGTTTACCCTGCTGACTCTGAAATATTATGTGTGTCTGTGTGTGTGTGTGTGTGAGGATATCCAAGGAGGATAAATGTTATGATCATGGAGGCGTATAAGCACTCCGATGTTTCTGTTTTATCTTCTGCTGGTGGGCTGTTCCGTTTGTGTCTGCACAGATCGAGCGACAGGTTGATACGGCCTGTTGCTAACACGTTTTTTCAGATGACCGACATGACATTCCAGAAGCTGATGATAAAACACGGATTATTTCCAAGGACAGTCTGCATGGTCGCACTGTGAATCGTGTTCATTAGCGATGAGTGGTCATTCAGAAATCACATTCTTAACACTGAATCCATTAAAAGGGATTCATGGTCAGACGGCAGCAGCGTCTATCTTTAATAAAGAGCCCAGTCTTTTTGAAATGATCTCATTCGTTTCACCTTCGTTCTTTGTCTTGTTTTACATTTAAAAGGTTTCTCCTTTGCTCTCGGATTGTTTTGGCAATGTTGATCTATGATATTAACCTTGCAGGTGGTTTGTCTTTGACCGGACACCAACTCTCCCCACAATGATCCTTTATATGTACAGGAAGCAGAGGCGTCGTAAGGATCTTGAAACATCGGGGTATTAGCCCAGCCCAGAAATCTTTTCACTGACTAATCGCACCATTTTCAAATTATTTAATGAATGGATCTAAGATGTGAGACGCCGTGTGAGACACTGTGCTCGACCAAAAGGTTCTGGTCAGGTGGGGCAGGCTCATCCCCAACCTGAGGTTGGAGATGACTCACATGTTGCAGCAGCAACAGGAGATAACTCGTCCTCCTCTGCCTCCTTTAGACTTGCCTGCACATCATTTTCTTCATCTTCCCTTTTCTTATATCCATAGCCTTGATTTCCCTAGACAGCTACTGTACCACCAGATTTCAAAATGACAAGCGAATAGATTACAGGCTATTTATTGTTATCGTATTTTTGTAAAAAAGCTGCTGGATTCAGGGTGAATATCTGTCGAATATCCAACTTAAACTAGCTTCACTGCGGCTGCTCCCTGAAGGTTATCTCGTTTACTACTCTATAACACCACGGCAGGATGAAGTAATATGCAGGTAGTCCTACTATGTATTCAAGCAAACAGGACGTACACTGGTACATTCAATAACTGTATTTTCTATTATCCCAAATGCCACGAATAAAGCATGTGAAGTGCAGAGACATCTGAGAGGAAAAGAATCAGCCTCATTGCAAGGATAAGGACTGAAGCTGAGGAGCAGGAACATCTGTGCAAGCAACAATATATACCTCAGAGTTTGAACGGAAGCGATTTTAAGTGCAACTGGGGGTTGTTTGAGTGGGAGGTCAGGCTTCTGAGGGAAAACTTGATGAAAAAAAATATTATACAATCAATAAGTGATGCACTTAAGATGAATCTTGAATAAAGCTCCATAACTCTGGCTTTTAACGGAACGAGCAGAAAGAGAAAACAGACCAAGTCTTCAAACTTTAATGCTTTTATTATCAAATCGACAAGGTGAGTAGCACAGTCGTGATGGCCGGATAAGACCTTTTATTTTTTCGTCACTTTATTGCAAGCTAATCAAGATCCACACATTTAAGAATTAAGCTCTTGATCATAGTGGCGTTCTAATAGGGCTTCACAATTTCACATTAGACAGGATACCTTTAAATGGTAAATAAGCTGCATTTATAGAGCATACATCTGCCTTAGTGGTACTAATGTTACATCACTCAACCGTTCAGTCACACATCCGAACCTTCTGAACCTTTCCTGTCCGTCTGCAGGAACATTCATAACCGGTGACCTTCCGTTCATGGCTAGATTGACTGACTGTTGACAGAATAGATTTCCACTTAAACCTGATTTTAGGATACACTTAGCTGAAGTGCTTTTGCTTTTACTTGAAGTTGAGAGTCTGTATGTCATGTCCATGCACCTCGCAATGAGCCACAGTATACTGATGGATCAGCCTAACACCAGCCGGATAAAACAGTTGTCCTCAGGATCATGTTTTCTGAACACAGGCTGTAAGAGCAGTCACAAACAGGTAAAAATTCCCTCAGACTCTTTATTTTCTTCCTTGCATTACTTAAGCAATCAGCATGATGAGGACTCCCAGCAGCCCCCTGTTGAAGAGACTCTCTGTCATTTATTAAACTGCAAGGGAACTAGTTTGTCTCTGTTAAGGACCCTCACCAGGAAATTATCATTATACGATCATCTACTTACAATTACCCAAATGTTTCCTTGGAAAAAAAGTGTAGTGTAAGTGAAGGTACAAAAACACATTAAAACGATCTAATCTGGCGGTTTAAGATGAAGACAAGTCAGCTGTAATGGAGAAAGAGCATAATTTAGTCCCAGAAGAGGAAACAGTTCCTATATATATATAGTAAACAAATCTTTGCTGTAGCTTTTCAAGAATGCACCTGCATATCTGAGCCCTAGGTCTTACTTGAGGCGTCCTCCCTCTGCTGGAAAGCTGTTTGTTACCGTCAATTATACTGCACACATCAAACTCTGCGAGGATGTTTGATGAGGCTTGAACAGCTGTGTTAAAATGAACCGAGTTGATTCGATTCCAGCCGCTACACCACTCCGCAATCTATCCAACAAAAAGGATCTTCCGGCTGCTGGACGTCACATTCCTAAGAACACAGTGTCATAGATTCCTAACATGCTGCTTTGTGCTGTCCTTACTGTCACTGAGCTGAATAGATTAGTAACCCTCAGCCTTCGAGCCGTTCATCTGAGTACACCTACGTCCAGTAGTGGACGTGTTTCCATGAGTCAGACTACACACGAAAACGCTCTTCAGGTGAAAACAAAATGAAAAAAACGGAAAGCAAAACATTCTGAGAGAAATATTCAGATTCCACAAGTATTTCTTTTTCTGTCTCTTTCAGGCTACTCTGAAGCATAAAAGTCGATGAGCTATTTCAGCTATTTCAGCTCATAAACTTAAGTATCACGCAACAATGGCCATTGTAGGTCGGAATATTCTACATTTTTTCAGTTTCTGTGCGCACACTTCTGTCTGTTCGTGCACTGATCGAGCCAATAGGAGCATTTAACAGTAGTTCATCTGTAGGCGATGATTCGAGGGGGACAGGGAGGTGATCGGGAGCAGCGAAGGGATGATAGCAACCCAATTGAGAAGCCTGAGAAGAACAGGAGCAGGTCATTGATTTGATTAGGTTCAGCTGAGTGAATTAGAGGTGAGAGTGGGTGGCCTGTCCTTGTTCCTGAACGTCAGTTAGAATGAAACACCGTCATGTGCATTGGAGTTCATGCTGAATGTGTAACTTACATGAAACTGAGTAGTCAGGATACCCTCTTTTTTCTCTGTTTATCATATTCATCCAAATCACACTTGCTCTACCTTCCTGTGTGTGTGTGTGTGTGTGTGTGTGTGTGTGTGTG
>CAAKHC010004268.1:0-17055 GCA_901007825.1 Macroramphosus scolopax | reverse complement strand
TTCAGAGACCCGGCCTGGTGTGTGCTGTGTGTGTGTGTGTGTGTGTGTGTGTGTGTGTGTGTGTGTGTGTGTGTGTGTGTGTTTCTGCTTGGTTGTGTAGAATGTGACAACACAAATCAGTGACAAACTACTCGGGCGCTCAGCTTGGTGTTGTGAAGTCAAGTGGTCGTCACAGACTGCGTGTGTGTGTCCTTTTGATTTGAACAATCCTGAGGCTCAACAAAATCGCATCGAGCTCTTCAAAAAAATCTCCACTGCCCATTTTGGCATATGGGAGAACAATGAATCTGATTTCCTAATTGCAATTCTTAAATGCAAAAATGATATTAAAGACTATTCGTAGGGGAAACAGGGTATTCGCTAAATAACTATACATCAGGGCAGCAGTGTGTAGGCCGGTGCACAGGGATCATACATGTTGTGGGAGAAGCACAGACATTTTTAGTGAAGTTACAGTGTTAATAG
Source organism: Macroramphosus scolopax (assembly GCA_901007825.1). Lineage (NCBI taxonomy): Eukaryota > Metazoa > Chordata > Actinopteri > Syngnathiformes > Centriscidae > Macroramphosus > Macroramphosus scolopax. The sequence goes on along the minus strand of CAAKHC010004268.1, from coordinate 16,590 downwards.
CACAATAAATAATCAAATAAATAATAAGAACTCAGCAAAACGTACACAGAGTATCAAAAGATTCAGTCAGTGGGTGGAATGTCCGGTTTACGTCCTCAAATAGTTCATATTATTGATTTCGACGTATTAAGCAGCACTTTGCATGCCGACCTTGCTGGAGCTGTTTCTGACTATAAAACCGCAGGTTACTTTACGCTGGTCCTGTTGTCGCCACTCGGAAAGCAACGTTCGGCACTGCATTGCTTTTCAGCACATGAGCAATTTGGTGAATCTTGTATAAACCTCAATGAGATGGGGGAAAAGATCCAGCTGCCACCTGATTGGATCAATAGGAACATTTTATTTCAATAACCCGTAGAGGGAAGACATAATGCATATTTGTATCTTAATATGTATAATTCAAATAAACTATTTAATCAATCAAAAACATTGGTTCTAAGACAAGAAAAGTGTTTTAGACTTTATTTACTCTTTAACTGAAAATCCCACTTTGATTTCTCTCTCTCTCTCTCTCTCTCTCTCTCTCTCTCTCTCTCTCTCTCTCTCTCTCTCTCTCTCTCTCTCTCTCTCTCTCTCTCGAGCTGTGTGGGTACAAAGCTGAGGTGGAAGAGGTGGAGCTGCTGCAAGAGCAGACATTCAGGACCACGGACAGAGAACCATTAGGAGCTTGGGGACAATCGTTCCTTGGATTTGGGAGAAATACTGGACCATTAGAGGGGCACGTTTACCATCCATGCACCTTCTATGGGACTTCTCATTGGAAGCGATCACGCAGAGCCTCGGACTTATTCACTACTCCGAACATATTTCTAGTGTGTGGGCAAGTGCAAAGTGTACCGATGCTTAAGGAGTTCATCAAGCGCAGCACCGACAAAAGTTGTATACATTCTAGGTTTCATTCATCACGGAGCTGTAGTAGATATGACGGTGGAGCAGATGACCCGTGCGTAAAGCCGTGGCACTGATGCCGCTTGCTTGACGCGCGGCACTGGATGGATCTGCGCTGCCAACACTCACAACTGCTTAGAGCCCATCGGCATTGTTGTCTTAACAGTTTGTGGTTCGTGATACGGCTCCTACAAACACCTGCTCGCTACAAGACTCTCTCTCTCTCTTGCGCACACACATCTAAATTAGAGGAAAATGTGACAAACCACCTTCTCGTGTTTCTTCTCAAAAGTTCGCACAAAAAGTAATAAGTAGTAAATCCTTTCCTCTAAACCCATCTCCTTTGGTAGCATCTCCCCTCTGATCTGACAACTACGATGGACCCTCAAGACGAGACTCACTGGACTCCGCTGTCATCCGAAGTCAACACCTCCTCTCCAACCTCCTCTTACCCCTGCCTCTCCAACACGTCCTACAACGTGTCCACTCGGAGTGTCCCGTTCCAGGGCAGCAGCACCCTCCTGACAGCGATCATCTCCTTCACTGTCTTCACGATGGGACTGGCCGGAAACACTCTGGCCATCTATGTGGTGCTGCGCTATGCCAAGATGAAGACGGTCACCAACATCTACATCCTGAACCTGGCTGTGGCCGATGAGCTCTACATCTTGGGGCTCCCCTTCCTCACCACGCAGAACGTGCTCTCCTACTGGCCCTTTGGCTCCTTCCTTTGCCGTGTGGTCATGACTGCGGACTCTATGAACCAGTTCACGTCCATATTTTGCCTGACGGTCATGTCCATCGATCGTTATCTGGCTGTGGTTCACCCGATCCGCAGCACCAAGTGGCGACACCCCCGTGTGGCCAAGGTGGTCAGCGCCGCTGTGTGGGCTGTGTCCTTTGTGGTGGTCCTGCCTGTGGTCATCTTCTCTGATGTCCAGGTACAAACCTCTGGCTCCTTCTCTTCACATGTATGAGCTCATCGGCACTATTGGACAGAATGTCTAAACTCCTTTGAGATTTCCCCCCCATTAAACTCTGTTTAATTAATTGAAGGCTTTTTGTTAATTATTGATATCTTTCACAGTCTAATCCTTCATCCAATTAAATATGTCACAAAATGAGTCTTATATTCTCTTGACATTTAATCATACACATAATAATACTAAAACATTTCTATAAGTACTAGCCGATTATTGTTATACTTGTTTTTATTGTTAATATTGGATATTATTTTAAATATGCAATGTAACAAGGTACATTAGGATCATTCGAGACGTTATTAATTCATTATTATGATGTTCATATCATTATGACATTAAAAAAGAAGCGCAAAGAAAGGATAAATTAAAAAAAAAATCATATTAGGTATATGTATCTACATCCACTTTCAGCCACTTTCAGCCCCTTGTAAGTAAGTTGATCCACACGGTTTCATCTAAAAGTACCACTTACACTTCTATTGTAAGGAGCCACAGCTGCAGCTCTGCAGTGAGCAGCAGTTTTGTTAGTACTGCAGTTTCTACAGAGAATAAATACGCACATATAACACAAATTATGTATCCGGATTAGTCGACAGGAAAGAACGTCTATTATAATCACAAACAGCAGGCGTCAGCAATCTGTAAGAAACTGTGAGAAGCCGATTACCTTTATTACGGTTTCCCAGGTACCGCAGGTTGACGAGGTATTTAACCACCTTTAGGAAACCCTTTTTCTTCGGGGTTTGTGCTGAGGGCAGTAAAACACCTGCTGCGGTGCCTGTCCAATGTTTTCTCCTACACGTATTCAATTCATTTTTGCTTTTTAATTTTTCCCTTTAGGACACATTTAACTCCTGCAACATGATCTGGCCAGAGCCGACGGACGCGTGGTCGACAGCCTTCATTGTCTACACTTCCACTGTGGGCTTCTTTGGGCCGCTGCTCATCATTTGCCTCTGCTACCTACTTATTGTCATCAAGGTGTGTGTTTGTGTGTGTGTGTGTGTGTGTGAGTGTGTGTGAGGGGGGGGGGTTTCGATTCGATTCATCTCCTTGGCTCTTGGGCATGAAGGGAACCAATTCTCACCTGGTGAGGGACGTTGTTGTTGATGTCATGTCCGAAGCTCTCTGCCTGCCCTGAGTCAAACCCCTGTACATGAACGATGAAGAGCAGGCAGTCAGAAGGTGTTGGCGTGATTGAAGGAAAAATGAGCCGAGACCGAATAACACAGTAACATTTGGATGCAATTAAGTAAAGAGGAATACAATTTTTGCAAATCCAAAATATAATTTAAGCAGGACCGTCGATCAATACTGCCACTTAAAAACCCATCAATGAATGGTGCATGTGGACAAGGTGAGCCAACAATGGTGAGCCAACAATAATGAGGAGGTTGAGTCAGGGATAAAAGAGAACAAGGAGTCGTTATTCTGAATGGCTCTCGCAGAGGAACAAAAGAGTCAAATCCAGCTCGCTTCACAGAGCCATTATCATCATCATCACTCCTCCCAAACAGTCAGATACTGACGCTACAAGCTATGACGCTGCAGCTACCCCTTAAGTGTCAGTTTGGGACTTGATGGACTCTTGTTGGAAATGTTCATTTCAGGCTGGAGAAGAACATGGTAGACTTAAATTGCAAAGTCTGTGTGTTAAACTCAGGACTCAAAAAGACTCTTGAAGCACTGGAGCTCTGCAAAACTGAAGTCTGAAGGGTTCCCTACATGCTCATATTTGACCAAGCGTCACTGTTTGCACAAATTGGGAGTGAGACATCAATGTAAAGATAATCTCCACCCATCATTTCCCCCCCTCATCTTCATCACAATCATGATAACTCTGTTGCTCATCATTTTTATGAAGCAACCTTCTGGTGTTTACCTGCAGGTAAAATCCTCAGGCGTGCGCGCGGGCTTCACCAAACGACGTCGTTCAGAGCGCAAGGTGACGCGGATGGTGGTGGTGATCGTGGTGGTGTTTGTGCTCTGCTGGCTGCCGTTCTTCATCATCAACATCGTCAACCTGGTAGTCATCATTCCAGAATCCAGCGCGACCGCAGGAATCTACTTCTTTGCTGTGATCCTGTCGTACGCCAACTCCTGTGCCAACCCGCTGCTCTATGGCTTCCTGTCAGACAACTTCAAACAGAGCTTCAGAAAAGTAAGCAGCACTCTGTCTTGGTGAAGCTTGAAATATATTCTTTTGGAAAGCTCTCTTTTCTTCAGATTCATATCCTTGCTTTTGTTCTTGGGTTTAAAAGAGCTGTTTGCAATTTAAAGCTCCTGATTTCTGTCAAACATTGGATCAATCAACAATTCAGATTAATATCAACAATGGATCCAATGACAATACGGGTCAGTCAGTCTGTTTAGTCTTTCTCAACCCTCTGCAGCATTTAAGTGTCCTAAAGCTAATGGTTTTTAACTCTCACTTTGTAATTTATTCCCAACTTAGAAGAGTTGGAGACCAAAAAGAGAGTGAATATTGAATTCCTTTGTTCATTGGGAGGCCAGAAACAAGACGTGAATGCTCAAGTTTGTCTATAGTAACTCATCATTTTGGTGATAATATCAGTACCGCATTTATGTGTTTACATGTTGCATGGCCCGAGATGTCCATCACCAACTAATGCAACTTTGCAAGAAAATGTGTTTCCCATGAATTCTCCAGTTCTAGAGAATTTCAGATATTAAAAGAGGATCCATCTGAGCACACAGAGGGCCATGACAGGAATAATGTTCAGCTTTCAGTGAGGTGGTCTCCGGGCCAGACGAACTGGGGTGGAAGCAGCTTCATCTCTTGTCGAAGAAGAGTTGACAATCACACTTCTTTCTGGCTTATCATGTTTAGAGTGCAGCAGATCGAGGGTTGAGCTGTTTGACTCACACAGCAGCGGAGAAGAGAGTTAGTTCTTGAATGTGAATCTCAGTTTGTGCAGATTTTGAAGGAAAAAGGAGTCTCTAATTCTTGGTTTTATGGCAGAGCCCTGGAGCTCTAATGATCCGTTATTAGATGCTGACCTCCCCTTTACACACTCATAAACAAGATGTTGGTCCCTCGATGTATAAGGAAGATGGCAATGGTTGAGAGTTCATGTATCAGGCAAGACATTCCAAAACAATTATGCTTCACACTCTCTACAGACAATTCTTGTGGCCATGCAGGTGCTGTATGTGAGGAGTATGAGGTGCAAGATCAACGGCGTGGATGACGGCGATCCCAGCTTTCCACGCACTGAGAAGCTCAGCCCAAATGATTGTGCGCTGCTGTCCCCTCATAACCAGGTCTACCACGATCCCCAGAGCAGCCAGGTACTACATGTGTGTGTGTGTGTTATGAGCATGGAGGAAGGTCAAAGACAGGAGGGTTTGGTGAAAGATGGAGGCATGCATTATTCATTTTTGAGCACACACACACAGGGACACACACACACACAAACACACACACACACACACACACTCTCTACGCTATAGTTCTCTGCTTCGCCCAATATGAATCAAGTTTGGCAGGTGTCTTAATTACTGGGTCCAACACATTGGAAAGAATCCACAGGCAGGTGTGTGTGTGTGTGTGTGTGTGTGTATGTGTGTATGTGTGTGCGTGTGTGACAGACCAACTAATTGAAGAAAGATGGTGCATTACTCCTGCTGTGGAGGCAATGATTAGGAAAAATTATGATGAGATTAGGGAGAAAGCTTTGACCAAGTCAGTGTCGGGCTTTGTAGTGCTCAATTAGATAAGTAAGACAAGAGCAGTGAAGTGCATTAGAATGACAGAGTGGCTGTGTCTTTCCTAAATGTCTCTCAGGTCCAAACTATCAAAACTACATCGTAGAGTCCAGAAGGCTGACATTCAGTCGCTGGTAACTTTCTCAACGTTTTATTTTCCTCCATCCATATGAATTGTCCTGAGCACCTTTCCTTGACCTCATGCAATTCTTCCATCAGGATTAAGGAAAGGTGGTTAGGATAGACGATAGGAGGGAACATCTGACCTATATGGACAAAGGACAGATTAACTGATAGGACACAGGTGAAAACAAAAACTGGTGGTAAAATCTGGTAGCTTGTCATGAGGCTCAGTGCCTGCAGCCGCAGACAGTTATCTAAGAGATTAATTTACTTCTATTTCTGTTTCCGTCCTCCTCTCCCTCTGGCTTCATCAACATGCCTTCTCTCCTTGAAGATCTGCCCTCACCCTGCAGGCTCTCCTACTTCTCAAACAGCTGCAAACCTACACTGCTGCATCTCTACATGCCGTTCATCCTCCTCTTTCCCAGGACCTACTAGTACAACGACGACGTCCACAGCAATCCCCATGGTAACCGCGGCTGAACTTCCCGTCACCGCTGGCCTGACCGAACCTTCCTCCTCTTCTTAAATAGCCCCTCAGGAAGTATGGACGTCTGGTGTTTATATGAGTAAGAGGGATAGGCAAACGTGATGAAGAATCACTGCTTTCTGGTTTGTAAGAAGAGCGGAGGAGAAAAAAAAACAGAGTAAGCAGATGAGTTGAATAAACTGGTATGAACAAAAAAATTTATTTTCTTTTGCAGTTGCAATGTGAAAAAAAAAAAATCAATTCAATCAATTGTATTGTGGACTCGTTTATTCCTGCATGGGTCTGTTACCCACTCCAGAATTTAATGCGCTGAAACAAAGGTTACAGTTTTCTTTCATCTACACACATTATATCAATGAAGTAAAGGTATTTTTTAGATACAAACGATGCCTCTTGCAGCTTTAATCAAACAAGGCGATACAATAGTTCAACAGTGCTTAGTTTCAGTGCATTTGTAGCGCTCACTTCAGGTCACGTTTATTATTTGAGCTCCAAAATTGCCTTCACCACCATTTGCAGCTTTATGGACAAAGACTGGTGTGATCATTCTTGTGTCATGCATGCACTTGCAGAAAACAGCTTGCTTGCTGTTTCTCAGCTTGTCAGTGGAAGGAAATGTGATACTTCACCTTCCCAGCACCTTTCTGTGAACATCTTTTGTGTATATGCTGTTATCAATGGGCATCTCGGTGTGTTCTCAACGACGACTGCCTGCAATTACATTCGTGCCTGTTTTGATTACGTGTGTGTTTATTTTCTCTTTGCAGAAGCTGTGATTCTGGTCAATTATGGCAGAATATATTGTTGCTATTGCTGCGGACGCTTAGTGCCTTGTTACTGTACAGTGGATACTATTTTTTTATCTCACAAGCTGCACAATATCTCCGCTGGCAGAGCCTCCGTTGGTCGGCAAAACATGTATCATGCTTGCTTTTATTATGAAAGCTGCTTTGTTGTTTTTAGGGACGGGATAGTAAAGTTCGTGTCCAAAAAATGACTAATGTCTGACTGGCTGGTAACGAGTGGAAGTAATGACACTGTCATGAAGTAATGAACAATTAATGATACTAGGGTTTAACAAGCAAATAAACAGACATGTTGGTTATTTTACTACAGTATTTATAGTTGTTCAGATGTTTCATTATTCTTGTTTGTTGGGATTCATTGAAATAAAATACTGTGATCATAAACCAGACACCTCTGCTTGCTGTTGCCACAAAAACGCACACTGACAACTGTAAACTGTCACCGCAATCAATGGAGATTAAAGAGACTGACAAATCTGAACACTAGCAGTCTGCTATTGAAACCAGACTGCGAGATAAACAGCATCGGCAGGAGGCTACGACGAGGAGAGCACCTCCTCCCAGCCGTCCTCGATAAGCTCTCCCTTTACAAAGACAACTCATCAAGACAGTTAAAGTATGACAACATTATGTCTTTTAACTTGCATGTGAACGATCCTGGCAAGCAGTTTAGATGTTTAACGACCAGTCAGAATATGTGACAACACGTACACAAACAAGACAAATTGATATCTGGCCTTGATATAAAACATAAAAATGTAGTATTTATCTTGTAGGGCGAGTGGATTCTCATTGCCAGACATCAAGCTATGGCGCTTGTGGCCAAATGTGGAGGTTCAGACAAACAACGTTTCATTCACTGAATCAGGTAATAGGATGTGGTCAAAAGCAAAAGAAGAAAATAGTAAGTGAACCTTCGTTTATAATTAATTTACCCACCTAGGAAAGGGAACGAGCAGAATCACATCTGTATTTAAGGCTCTGCCATTATTCAACTGTGTGTAAGAATGTGTGTTTCTTCCTGCCCAGAAAGGTCTCTGGAGATTATCCTTCTTCTTAATGAGCACAGACTGGATGTCAGGTAGACTCTCATTCATTACTTATGGAGTCCCTTGAACACAGGCAAATGTACACACTTTTAATAGGATAGAATCAGTCCTTCGTCATTAAATCATAAAATCTTTTATATTTTCTGATCCCATAAGAATTCATGGCATGTAGCTGTACTTTCAGAACATAACAGACTTTTTTTTTTTATCCGTGCATAGTGCACAGCTCTGAGTATGTTGTGCAACACCAGGCAGACTCAAGGCTTGTTCAGCGCAGGTGCTCCTAATAAGAAGGCTACTGTATATCCAGCCTGGTCTTTCAAGGACAGACAAGTGTCTGTCCATGTAATGAGGTACATTTTGTTGAGGGTCCAGAGGGGAAGTTGTGTGTTTGCTTTTGATGTCTTTGTGACTCAAAGGTGAGGCCAAATTAATGATCAATGTAGGACCCTTCATTTTTTATTCATGCTGTCCTCCCAAAGAAAACAAACCAGCTAAGTGATTAATGTAATGCGGGAAACATGCTTATGGGTTGCATTAGAAGGTTGGAACAAACTGATATTTTCGGTCATTTGGGTTGAAAGATGTTGTTTGGTCACTGTATACTCTCGTTTGTTCACTTCTTCACTATACGTTTGATACTCATTAAACTTCACGGAAGCAGTAAATCTTCGGAGTATATTAACATTAATGTCAATTTTGATATAATATTATAAATCACAAAGCTGCTCCCTGTGGAGGTTGGGTGTAGAGGGTTTGTTGCTACATGAACCACCAGGCTCCTGAGGAGTATGGGGGTTCGAGGACAGGCCTTCCGGCAAGCGGTCAAGTCGCTATCAGAGGCCGCTGAGAGAAGCAACTACTGGCTTTGGATTAAGAGGAAGGATTCCAAGTGGGCTGAGGTGTGACCAACAACAGAGGTAAAAGTGGAGGGGGCAAGTTTTGCCGTTGAGCCCTCTGGAGGTGTCGTATAGGCCTATAAACGAAGGCTAATGAAGGAGGGTGCCCACCTGATGACCCAAATAAAATTCTTACCTCTGTCCAACTCAAGTAACCAGACCATGGAAAAGTGCTGATTATTTTAAGGGATTGTAACATCAAGTCCTATGAGCTCAACTGTTCATCTTTCTGTCTGCTAGTCATTCTTTCCGCCTTGCTCACAATCCAGCCTTTATTTCCCACTGCCCTGCTACATTAGCCACCAGCTCCCCTAAGACCACTTTGAGTCTGCGTCCTGCATTAGGGTCCCCCTGTTGATGGTTACATTAAGGGCATGTTCGCCCAGTGCTGTGATCACTGTGTGCAGTCAACATTACAGACCGCTGATGGAAATAACACAATGTAAAGCAGTTTTTTCAGAACAGGCCACTGATCCTAGGATTGCCTTGTTGTTGTGGAGTTGTTATGTAGGCTCAGTCTGCATGACCTTTAACTGCGTTTTATTAACAAAGAAACTTTGACACCCACACATTCATGCAAGCATGAGAACACTCCTGAAGCTAAGGGCAGGCCACACCTCTCTCTCTCTCCTTCTCTCTCTCTGTGTATAAATGCATAAACCAGCATCAGCTTGTTTAGAGATGTATGTGTGAGAGGAAAGATTAACAGGCTGGATTTAAAAGAAAAAAAAGCAAAGGGAGAAATCCATATGCATCATGTCTTGCTGATAACTAATAGATTACAACATAATTGGATATACAGCAGATAAACATTTCGCAAACACACAGAACAAGTAAGACAAACACACGTGGTGCATGCTAACTTTCTTGTATCCAATGGGAGGAAGTTTAACCCCATTCTCATTTTCAGTTTTCTTTTAAAGGTACAATTTGCATCTGATCTAAACAAGCTAGTGATTCGTATGTCACACCAATAGGGGGCAGCATATGAGGCATCCACCCCTGTTGTAGGAAAGAAGTAAATGCTAAACTCCTAAGCATGAACCATTTTGTTAAACTTTAAATTTTTACCAGGAGATTTACCTTTCAATACTTACCTCAGCTCACAAGTTCTATGTATTGACGATTGAAGATGGTGGCAGCTGAAATGCCAAACTCACAGAAAAATGGGTGACGTTGCTACTGTATATTATGTGATACCCTCACAAATGTGAATTAACTTTTATTTTTGGAAAATATGTATATGCACTTTATTATTTAGTATTGTCCAGTACTTTTATTATTTTTATTATTACAATGGTGACAAACCAATATATCAATATTAAATTCCTATTTAGTTTACGTGGGATGAGAAGTGGAACCTTTATGTGAGCAGCAGGTGTTGCCTGAGGATCCCCTTTTAGGTCTGGGTGCCTTCCCCCTTTCCTTCAGTGGATAATTAGGAACGGAAACAGACAGGTTCATGTCCTCATTCCTGCGACTGTTTTATCTGTTTTTCAGACACAGTATCGAATGAGACATTAAAACCAAAACCAATCCTGTTGCTGTGGTACCCGGCCTAGTTTGGGACCCGTAACATATATCTACATCCATCTTCTTTTATATAGTCTGTGGTTAATGCCGATTTTAATTTTTGTCTTTCTACCTATATCCTGTTTTTCTCTTCAGTTCTCTGTTTATTTATTTTATCTTAAGAGTTTCAAGTTCTGTGATGTTTCATCTTTCTTTATGTCAAAATATCTAGTCAGCTTTGCCTGAACCTGAGAGGATGTTTACTGCCACCTTGGACTTTCTTGTTTGGACTCTTTCTTTGTGATTTAGCCATTTGATTTTTCTGTTCAGACTCCACATCAGCACACGAAATACCTTAATGTTTCTCTGCCAGTCTTTGAGTCTGTGTTTGGGTCTATTGTTGTTTTGAACCCACAACTTGCAACACTGTCTGTCTCTGGATTTTTTCATCGTGATATCGTCACACCCCTGCAAGAGTCAGTCACGACAGTTTAAGGAGTGTAGCCGAGCTGAGTTTGAAGTCGAAGGTGAGTTTTCCCCAAATCATGAATAGTGAGTACTTATGTAATAATTTAGTACGGACAATTGGGTCCTTGTGTGTTGGAACAGACATTATATTGACTTGCTTTGTGACTGAACCCGAAGGTCTCTAGTTCCTTTTGCATTTTCTTCAATTTCTGTGCCATCCACTGTGTCACAGAGGTACAAAAAGGGACAAAAACACAGATTACCAGAAACGAGACAAAAGTGTTTCTCTTGTTGTCTCATTTCTCTGTTTACTCCATGATGGCTGCCCCTCAGAGAAAGGCAGGACAACATCATCCTCTGCAAATGATGTTGTTGATGAGATGATGAGTCCACCTCCCTTCCAGTCGATTGCTAATCTATCCCTTTTTTTTCTCAACCCCTGATTTTAGAGCCTCTTTACAGCCAAATTGTAATTTTGAAACTACTCTTTGAAACTGCACCGATGAGATTTATCACCTGTCCAAGCTTCATCAATGTCTATTTGTGCTTTCAGAGATATTGATTGGTTGTCATGGACAATTGAAACAAACAGAGAAACGATCAATAAAGCGTCGCCTAGATCAGTCAGTGAAAGGATAAAAACAGCAAAGAAGGGGAAGGCATGTTTATTTCTCAATGTTTTGTCAGAATAGATGCAGATGATTCACGATAGACTGAACAGACCAACTGCTCTTCCACAGTCATATCACGTTTTGTTTAGGTTATAAATAAAATTACATTTTGCAGTAGCATTTGTTGTGCCGTCCACTTTCTCCTCCTCTGAGACGTTGTGCGCAGACATTTACGAGACCTGCTAAATGATGTGTCTTTTGAATAAAGTATCCTCATTGTCAAGTTAGCAGCAACTGAAACTTGCTAACCTGTTAGCAGTTAAAAGGCTTGTTAGCTCACAGAGATTTCAGTTTTCATTAAGTCATTAACTCAATTAAAGTATGTAAAGTATGTGGCTAGAGGTGAAATAAACAATGTGGAGCCACTAGCCTATAGCTAACGCTAGTCCTAGCATGTTTCCAGCTTGCTAGCCATTTGTCCAGCAGCGAGTATAGGTCACCCGTTAGCTGCTAATAGCCACTACATCAGCTGAAGTCACTGCCTATGTTGCAGGAATTGTGCAAAAGCACTCATTGGTGTTGTCATGTGTTTGAAACAGACAAGACAGAAGAAAAAATATGTTCTGGAGGTATTATATAGCCTAAATGACTGTCGTTTCAAACAGTGGGAGGAAATATATATATATTATATATAAATTGATAACAGAACAGAAGGGTCCAAGTCAAGCAAGAAGGGAGCAAAGTGTGGAAAAGGAAGTAGCTATGTAAAGATAAGATCTTTGAGATTAAATAACAGAATTAGCGAGGCACACTGACTATAAACTGGTTGATTACAATGACATTTCTTGCCACTATAGCAGTTTGGCATTTGGACTCCTCTATAATTAGAGACACTTTTGGAGCGTGGAGGGGAAAGACTGTCAACCTAAAGTAATAATCCTGTTTATGTGTGTGCATGTGACAGCTTGTGTTGAACAAGAATCACATCTTTGTTTGAAAGATAAAGACCTCCTGGTGAGAGTTTCGGGCCACACAACAAGGGCTGCCGGGGGTAGGAGATGAGGAGGAGGGGTGTAGAAATATTAAAGGCCACGCTGTCGGCGGTCTGCATTTATCAGATCTGCAAGGCCAAATTCTCTCTCCCCTTCATCTTCCTCTTTGAACTGTGATTCTCAGCCTTCAACTCAGCATCAATCTGTTGCTTCTGCCCTCCTTTCTCCTGCCCTCAAATCAATTCAGCTACCTTCATTTGCATGACTTTGTACAGTTTATATACTGCAATAACAACCAATAATAAGTAGTGTTCCTGATGACCAAAGGGGCCGGGGGTTTTCTCTTTCTACTATGTAATTTTGAAAATCGCAACCAAGCTGTAATCAGACTCCGATTAAATAGCTGGAATAGAGAAAGAGTAAGTTGTTGCCTTGTATGAATTCGAAAACAGATACATGCTGCTTCCCAACAAATTTTCAGAAATGATATATTTTAATCTTTAGGTGATATTTCAGTAATGCTTGACATTTTGTTTTCAACCTAGTAATGTGCTCCCTGTTATTATTAATAGATTATAACTGTGTTCTGACGTCAACACAGCACATTTCAGGACAAGTCTAATTCATGACAATTAAACATCTTGACTTGAGAAAAAAAACTAAAAAACAGCTGTTAACATTGTCTTTGGTCCTTTTTCTCTTTTGACTTCACATCTCCGCAGCATAGCCAAAGTCTTCTCCTTTATTATCATGTATAGAATATTACAAATGTAAAGAATGAGACCACAATTTTAATCAAGCCTTTTGTCAGTTGGGTATCATTTATAGTACCAGAAACAAGAAATCAAAAATATTTATAGTTAGATGCAAACAACCTAAATAAATAACACTTTTAAAGATGCCCCCAAAACCCTCAGAATCAAATTCTGTGGTTGTGTTTTTTTCTCTCATTTGGTTTGTTTTAGAAGCAGCATTTTTAATGTAAAATAGTTTTTGTTGTTTTGTGAACCAAGCGCAAGAATAAATAAATGAATGACGTCACATAAAATATATAATTAGGCAATCGAATTATGCAATCGAATTAAATTGATAAGCTAATTAAATTGATAAGCTTGATTAAATTGATTGTGCATTCTGTGTATTTGTTTGTAAGGTAACTTAATCATGGTAAACATATTTCATACAAGTGATGTGGAAACCAGGAGACCAGACTGGTTTCACCAGGCTGTAATGGGACTAAACCACACTTGTTCTTCACAGATACTGCAGGACATAAGACATCTCTCCAGAGAGCCCTGACTGGCTGCTTCCACCAAGTGGCCAAAATGTGGTATTACACTTGAGAAAGGAGTACTACACAGGTGACATTACTGGTGTCCAAAGACTGCCCTTATAAGCTTAATGCACACAAACATGGCAAACACATTTTGACAACACAAAATTATAGTGGCACAGAATGGATTAACTGTCTTGGCGATACAGAAGACAGCTCTTGGCTACAGCGAGATCTGTAAGGTGCATCAGCATCCTTGTCCACCTTCTGGTTCGGGTGCTCAACTAACCATCCTGTCATTCAAGTCAATTCCACCCATCTTGAAGTTGCACTCACATACGATGCTTAGTTGTTGGTTGTGTGACAGCTACATATCGCATCTCCTTCTTATGCCATCGCCCGCAGGTGTCTAGTGGCTCTTCAGCATGAACAACTGAAAGCAACAGAACCGGTTTGTTGTCGTACCACTTCACAACACACACCTTCCCATCTCCCCTGGTAACTGATGCTGAGGCACCTCTTCCTTGCTGTTTAACAGTTTTGTCACTTGGTAGCTTCTGCAGTACTTTGGTGACGCGGTTCTTCATCACTGTACCAGTGAGGTACACCTGCTTCACCAGCGTTCCATCCACAGCTTTCATGGTTGTGAAGAAAGGATCACAGTACAGTTTTGTGCCAGGAGACAGGAGAGTTTTAGCCAGATGTTCGCTGACTGAGGCTACCAAACCCAATCCCTAGGCTTCCTGGACCTGTGAGTTCAGTGCGTTTGCACCTTGATAGACTTCAAAGTCCAGAACGATGAGATCCGTTGAAACCAGCACAAAGTTCTTCATGCCAACTGGATTGGGCTTTGGTGGCACATACTGGTGAAATGGACAAGCTCCTGTAAATGGGATCACCTTCTGATCGATTGACACAAATCCCGGTCGGGCCTGAAGCAAGCGGCCTTTGAGAATGTCATCCATGAAAAACCTCACCAGAATCTGTGACTGGCTAAACTTGGATTTTACATTGAATGTGTTATGGAGTTAAATAATATCATGTGATCACAGTGTTTACAAATACATGAACTATATCTGATTTTCATCATGCTGACCCGCCTTTTAAATACCTCCTCCTTCAATAGAATTTGCCCTGTTGTTCGTTTAAATACAAACATCAGCGGGCAAAGCACTATCACTCGCTCTTACGCACTCTTTGACAAGGTAAGTGGCACAAGATCCAGATTATTATAAAGTCAAACATACAGGGGGAAACTCCTGCTTAAGAACAAACATTGTATGTCAGCTTTTCCTATAGCCAACTTTGTTAACTTTTATGCTTCAGCAAATATCTGACTGAGAAAACAGAGTAAATCTCTTCTTTTATTTGTTTTAAATAGATATGTTCTTTAGTTTAATACATGGATTCAGTGATTAGTGTCAACAGTTGCTGTGATAGTCATCTACTTATTTGTTTGTGCAGTAAATGTTTTTCCATTGTGATGTCTTAATGATATGATGGTACTTGATATGTACAAGTACTCCTCCTGGGGGGTCGCACTCCAATACTACTGTGACTTCTGTAATCCTTTGTCACAGCAACTGCATGTTTTCATACATTTCACCTACTTTGTCCATGTAAGAGCAGAATTAACTGGATTATATTTTACTTTTGACAAGTCATCTTCATAATGTCAACAAACCAGTTTTCCTACTAAGAGAGAGGTGACAATGTGTCTGGAGATAGAAGATATACCAGGTTTTAAATCTGGGCCCAAGTTCATCACTGCACTTCATTCAGTGCATTGAACCAACCAGCTGTTTTTATCCTCTCCGCGTTCTTTTGTTCAGGGATCAGAGGAGATCTGGAGTTTTATTCGGATAACCTTACTCCAGTTGTCATCGAAGCATTCTCTTTTTAAATCTTTGTGCCTCATAAACTTTTTCTCTTTACAGGAGATATCAATGAGAAAGGTCAGTGGAAATACTAGCAATGATGCCAATGCAAGCAACAGTGGTATCGCCAGTAGCAGTGGCATCACCGGTAATGCCAGCAATGATGCCAATGGCAGCACCGGTAATGCCAGCAATGATGCCAATGGCAGCACCGGTAATGCCAGCAATGATGCCAGTGGCATCACCGGTAATGCCAGCAATGATGGCAATGTCACCACCGGCATACACAGGTATCCCTATGAACATCAATGTGGGAGGTAACCTAGCTCAGCCTGGCCTCCAATCATGTTAGAGTCCAGGGAAATTCATCTGTGTCATCTTATTCCTCCAGTTATTGACCTCATATTAGTTTATTTGGTCGGAGCCCGTTGGAAGTTTGATTTCACTTCTACTTCTTGAATTTCCCATTCAGTTCAACCACCTCCTCTCGTGGTCACGACACAACCTCAGATTGGTGAGTTTCTCTTTCTCACTGCCTGGATCACAAACATTTTGTGAATGTTGCAACAACTGTGCGAGCTGAGTCTCGGTTGGTGAGGAGTTGTGGATTGTTTTTTTTTCTTAGTGACCAACCTGGTCGTGGTGGGGGGGGGGGGACTGCGTGAATTTCCTGGACGGACGTGTTGTCCTTACTGCCAAACCAATGTAATGACCACGGTCCAGTACAAAATTGGTTTGTACTCCTGGATGATCTGTCTCATAGTTGGATTTTTGATGTGAGTAGACAACTACTAACTCAAACACAGAAGGACACGCACACACACATACACACGCACACACACACACATACACACACACACACACACACACACACACACACACACACCTCC
>CAAKHC010004267.1:2737-16221 GCA_901007825.1 Macroramphosus scolopax | reverse complement strand
TTAGACACACACACACACACACACACACACTCACACGGCTTCACTCACACAGGCTTTAACTTGACTGGCTGTCTTTGTCCTGCACACTTTGGTACAGGCCTAGTGGGATTTGTGCCGTGCCGTACTAAAGTAGGCCACAGGATGCAAACTGTGAAGCATCTTTAATTGTTTTCTGTCATGCACACATGTGGGTCTTTAAGTATGCATTCACTCTGTGGGTGTGTGTCTGTGTGTGTGTGTGGTGCCATCAGCCACTTTCCTCCCCTGGGTTTGACATGCTTATCCCACTAATGACATTGTTGACTAGCCTCCTCGGAGAAGTTGATTACACTGCATTACCTCATTCACTTTCTTCTCCACCCACAGGCATTGTGGGGAAATCACAGTAAGGATGCCATCCCAGATTACGTGCGTTGCTTGAAATGAGTTGCACTCCGTTCAGATTAGGTGCATTCTGTCATCCTCCAGTCCTGCAGTATGACCGGGCCTAAACCTAATACACAAACCAAACGGGGTTTACAAATCCCTAACACATGGTTTGCAAAATAAAACACATAAAAAAAATAAAAACCTAATGCCTTATGCTGAATGCATACATGCAGTGTGTGTGTGTGTGCGTGTGTGTGTGTGTGTGTGTGTGTGTGTGACACAGACATTCAGCCACATTTTTTTTAATAGACCCCGAGATTCCGTCTGCAGTGAAATATTTTTGAGTGACATTTTATCTTGGAAATCTTGTTGATCGTAATGAGATTTCTGTCATTCATCCGTGTGTGCGTTTGTGTGAGTGTGCAGCAGTGTAAAGTGTGTGCCCTTTGATGATTGCGATTTAAGTGGTAAAGAGCTCATATCCAACAATTTGTTTCTGACATTAAATGCCTGCAGACCAGCGGGGGCAGGAACATCTGCTGACCTTGGACTGCTGACTGGACTAAGGAGTCTTACGACACTTTCAAATTGTCCCACCGTGACTCCGTACAGTAAAGAACGAGCTGCACTACCTCACATCGATGTTCCTGATTACACCTAATGCTGGTCCCTAAGTAAATTACTGAGGTCTGTGACACTGCTCCCACTACTGAAGGCCCCAAGGCTCATTTATTGCTCCTTTTTTCTCCATCTGGTCGGAGCTGGAGTGAGATATAGTTAGTGAAAATGACAGGAAGCAGACAGAAATCCTTTCGTGTTGAGAAATGTGAGCTTTGGTTGGGAGTATTTGGTTTTATGTTTACAAAATAAAAGTACAATGGACCCGATGAAAGTGTAGTTATTAATTCATTTGAACATCAGACTGTAGTACAATATAAATAATGGATACAGCATATAAATAAAATATATTTGAATATTTGATCACCATCTCCAGGGCCGGTGTGAGGGCGGTCTGGATTCCTTTGTGCTGCAAATCCAACATTCACTTTCTATGGAGAGTCTTTTACTAGTGACTTGCATATTGAAAGTGAAGCTTATAGGAGGCAGATCTAAATTTAATTAGTACAATTTGATGAAAAACATGTTTTTGCTGATACTCATTTATAATACATTGCAACCCTAAAGTCACAAGACATTTTTATATATTTTTATCATGTGTGAAAAAGCCTTTTCACTGCAATGTGCTTATGAGTCTATTAAAAACCGTCCAAGTTCCATGTGGCCGTACTGTGCATCCTCTCACAGGGATGAGTCACAGTTGTCAAGAACCCAAAGGACTTTGAGTGTGTACAGTATGTTGGTTGCACTATGGTCTTGCCTGTGGTTACATCAGAAGGTGCAGGAGAGGAGGCGTGGTCTTCAGAAAGACAACAGCGTATGTGAAGTGTAGAGTATCTGCACTTTTTCAATCCATCAGGGATTCTGCCTTTTCAGACGGATATTTACCATCAATATGATCTCTTTTCTTTTCCGATGCTGATCTCACAACCTCCGCTTCCTACAGAGGTTGATCTGGAGGGTCCGCGGGGAGCAGCCAAAGTGGTTCATACTGCTCTTTGAACATGGAAATTCTTCTCCGGAGACCAGTTGGTTCAGCGCTCGACGTCAAACAGAACAGTTTGCATGTACAAACATTGGCTGGATTGGAACAAATACTGGAGATTAATAATAAATCGTATCTTATATAATACATGTGGACCACGTTGATAGAAACCAGGGAAACAAACAGAAGGAGACGGAGGAGCCAGATTCCACAGGACACACTCCGAAACATTGCACACTGTTCCCATCTACCTACCTACCACTGTTGCAGCGACGTTGTTTTAAGGAGATTTAAAGACAAGGGGAGTTCTGAGATATCCACAGTTTCTACACTCATACAGCCAATTATTACCAGCATGTGGGTTCCATGCTTTTATTTTGTAGTGTCAAGGACATTTTCTAAGAGCATGCTATCCCTGTGGGCCTCCACACCTTTATGTCCAATCGCACACAATCACCTCTGTACCTCAGTTTCAGTCATAGAAAGTGTGAACAATCCTATTTTTTTTTGTTGCAACAAATACCTCCAATCTATGTGGGCTCTGTGGTTGTGCAGCATCCATCACCTGTCCACCTGATCCTCTTCAAGCCGGTCTGTCCATTCCTGCAAATCTCCCATTTATCAGCCTCTAAACTCCAGCCAAAGGTCCTTTTCTTGCTGCCATTGAAAAATCTCCCCAGCGGTCTATTGTCACTTTGGTGAGGAACTTTATTACATCTTCAACCAAAAGGTTTTTTCCTCACCTTATCTGAAATCAGCAAAGCCCGTCATTGAACTGAGTAATCTTTATGTCTGCTAGCAGGCGTATTGGTTTACGAAAAAACGCCTGAGAGAAAGAAAGGGAGTTTGTTACTCTTAGTGGTGGTGAAGATTTAAGAAAGAATGGAGGGATTAAAAATAGAAGGTATAATATAGACATTAAATATTGCATAGCTGCTGCATGTTACAAGGTGTTAGGTAGGAGTCCTTGTTTCTCTGGATGCACGTTTTAATTAATAACAGTCACAGTTTCTCACAGTAAGCATCTTTCTTACAGCCTACTTTGTCATTCTTAAGTCACTCTGAGAGGGTTGTCCAACACCCTGTACTGTTGCAGGCTCAGTGAATACTGTGAACGGTAATGATCAGAACCCTCCGGGTCAAGGACGGACATACGACGGCTGAGCAGCAGAGCAATCTGTCGCTTTTAGCGCGAGACGCCTCGTCTGAGGACTCCGAAAATATGGTTGACAGACAGATTCAAGGACACTCCACACATGGATATGACTATGAGTTTGAGGAATGGTCCTCTGAAACAGTCACGATATAGAATGTATTTGAAGGGGCTGCAGACAGCAAACTAATGCATGAATAAATTCTACTCACATCACACATACATTTATTATGTATTAGAATAGGCTGATATATTGGCTTCCATGTGCTATACACATGTTTTTCTGTGTGTTTGCTTGGTGCCCCTGCATGTCTGTTGTGGTCTTGTGATGTTTGTTGGTTAATGTGTTTGTTAGCAGGCATACGCAGAACTTAGTGGAAAAGTCAGCAGGCTCATTGTTAAGTATTCATCACAACAAGGTGGAGCACACATCAGATGAAAGGACACACCCGGACGTCTAACAATACGAGTTGCTTGTCTGTGCACTCTGTTAAAATCTGCATACAGCACCGCATCGACTCCAACTTCTCTGCAGAAGGTCCGCATCTATTTCTTTTTTTCCAAATTGCTTGTCATCATGGTGTTGATATCACCAGATTGGAGGCAATTCCCGCTACATAATTATGAAAATATATCCTACTGTCAGCGCCTTATTCTCTCAGCTGATAAATACACAATTTCAACCTTTTTTTTTCTAAACAAAATCTGCCATTGTTATCATATTAAATCCTGGAAGATCTGTTCTGAGACAAAACTGTGAAAATGAACAGCATGTATGTGGTAGTGATAGTAACCTCACACTTATATGGTAAAAGTGTTATTTTAATTGGCCTTCTTTTTGTGCCCTACACTCGATCAAGTTTTTAATAATTCACAATAAAACATAAATATATTCGGTGTTATCTCACCGCTCCACGGTCGGTTTCCTCTCCCTCGTATTGTCTTCCCCTTGTAGAGCTGTAACCAATTAGCATGTTGTAGTTCTTCAACTGACATCACATCCTCTACATGCAACAACTGCTCTCTTTCTCTTTAAAACACACACAAAGTGCAACAACTTCTGTCTAATATAGCCCTTTACCTAATTCCAGGTTATTGATTAGTTACAGTTAGTTCAATAAACAGTGGAGACATTTTTAGCCATAGTGGGACTCTAGGAATGAAAACATTGGTTCACTATTGGGGTCAAAATTTAAATATCTCAACAATTATTGGATAGATATTTTTACAAAAATGATAGTCATTTATTATTATGAAGCAATTATAACTCAATAAATCCTTCAAAATAAAATGATGTATATGATCATTTTTAATATTATATTATATATTATGTTTTACTGTATTTATTATATTTTATGCATTATATTTTATATATCATTGTTATGTTATGATATATTATATTACATTATGTTGTAAGAATAACTATAATATAATATAATATAATAGCTATTTAACAGTTAAACTGCTTATTCGTCTTAACTGAAACATACGTCGCTCATATACCCTGGCCCCTGTTCTCCCATGTGACTGCATCAAAGGAATCATAGATAGCTGAGTGCGAAGTCTTAAATTAGGATATTATCTACATGAAACACCTCATCATCCCCATGCATCGGGAAGAGAGTCTCGAGAAATAACGAGGAGGAAATTGCTAATTTTAGCTCTACAATAAAATCTTAAGAATGTTACAACCTATAATTCACCAAACGAGGCACTATTAGTACGTATGGCTTTGATCATATCTCCTTCCCAGCCATGCATCCTCTTCTCCGTACAGTAGCTAACTGCTTCCAACTGATTAACTCTTTTTCCTGGGTAAGATCAGATGAATGCCCAGTAATAGGTTTTCAATTTTATTCACTGATTCCCTGGTACAGAATTAAAGGGATTTTCCGGAGCTAATTAATTGAAGTGCCGTTTTAAAGGGGAGGAATCTTTTGTCTTGATTTAGGGAGTGGAGTCATTAGTTGGAACTGCGATGTCGGATGAGCAGGGAGATTGAGGATTCAATAATCGTACGTTCCCAGCTGAGTTGCCGGGGCCTTTTTGAAGACTAGAAGCTTGTCATTCCTTTAGTCAAATAACTCCATGGAGCATTATTGTGAATCTTATCTGCCCAGATTAGAAATCTGATTGAACTAAGACTTTATCGAGCGCTCCTCAGTGTATCGGCTGGATGTCTATCATATGAAACGTCATCTCATGAGGTCTCAATGGCTCCTCAACTTACCACATATTAAAATAACAACAGAACTTACCCATAATTATGTGTTATGAAATGAAGTTAAACTGTTCTGGGAACATTTACGACCCTGCAAAGAAACCTGGGATTCAATAGCCGGGATGAAAAGGAGTCAGACTGTAAGTCAAGTGGTGATTTCTTCCTCGATATCAGCAGAAAGACGGCGCAAGAGTGTCTCAGACAGCGACTCTTTGTTCCGTTCACTATCAGCCACCGGTGAGGAGTTGAATAGCGTATTCGGCCGCCTGGCTGCGTCTTTATCAGAGCTCCAACATTCCACGGACGGCCTCTCAGCGTTGAGTACCGGGGTCCTGAGGTCAAGTTGTAGAGGGTCAAAATATAACGTTTAATAAAGGGCCTTTCTGCCTTTACAGCAATCAAAGCGCTTTACAGTGTTGACTCACACTGTTGTTATACACAATGCTGTGTGAGGCGCCAAGCTGCTGCTAATACATTCACACACATTCACACACTGATGACACATCAGGAGCAATTAGGGGTTCAGTGTTTTGCTTGAGGACACTTCGACATGAACCTGGGATCGAACCCGGTGACCCTCGGATTACGGGACGGCCACTCTTATTGACAGGAGCTGGCAGGTGTCAAGCTGTTATTTAGTTTTAAATGGGTAAAACAGACATGGGCAAACTACGGCCTGCGGGCCAGAACCGGGCCGTTTGCATTCCCTTTCCGGCCCGCGTGAGGTGAACTAAGAATCAAAGATGAGAAGTGAACATCATGCAGGCAATACAACTGCCCATCGTATTAATTATTATTATTGTGAATTCACCTTCGCAAATTAACACAAATATAGTAGCAGCTAATCAAAATTACAATTTACTTTTATAAAGAGATAAAATTAATATTGAACACAATTGAGTTCAGGCCCTCAACAACAGTCCTGGTTTTCTAATCCGGCCCCTTGGGAACATTTTAAAACTCGTTGTGGCCCCTGAGCCAAAACGTTTGTCCCCCCCTGGGGTAAAATTAATTCTGTCATAGACGTAGATTCTCCCAGTCGGGTGGTTGACAGTTTGGTCCAACATGTCACTTCACTAATCTTCCTCAGGTCTTCATTTCGGATGAATTCTGAGACAATGAAGCAAATGTTTTTTCTTTCCCACTCATAAAACCATCCAGCATCCACTCCTGTCACCATCTGTCTTTACATTTAATTCACTTGATTGGATATTACGGCCCAGAACCAAGTTGCTATTTAGATTTTATTCTGACAAATTACCAAAGGAAGTTGACAGATAGAACCAAACAGCGTTACTGAGAGAAAGCAGGTGTGAAGCAATAAAGTTATTAAATTGCAATGAAACCAGCTTTGTTTCCTTCAGGTCCACCATTGTCCAGCTGTAATCTGTCTCATAATAGCTGTGTGTTTCCTGCATAAAATCACGTGTTTGAGGGGGCAATCATTCAAATAGCTATATGGAGTCTTGCATTTTAATGAGTTGCCTTGAGCAACAGTTTATATTAAGTTTAGTTAAGATGGAAGTCTTATGTAATGATTAGACCTTAGGTCAGACACCAACCCTGGAATACGAGAGGAACACGAAGGCTGGAAGAGGCGCAAAATGATGAGCCGTGATAGTTAAACAATGCACAGCTGAGGCTGATGGGAACGGCACTGGATTTTAAAATCAGTCTCACGGTTAGAATGGATGTGGTGGGGAATTAGGGCAAGAGAGGTTGTCACAATTTAGTTTTTTCTTGGGACTGCGCACTCTATTTTCTCCCCACGTTCGTTCCCTCCACCCGCCTGCAGACGAGGACGACAGAATCATGTCATCATCCTCCCGTCCCGTCCCAGTGGAGAAATCCTGCGCCGCTCCGGCGTCTCCGTCAGACTCTGTGGAGATTACCTTCCTGGATCAATCCAACACGCTCTACGGCAGCTTCAGCTGGAGAATCACGCTGGAAAGCATCAGCCATGGCCCGCTGTCTAATTTCATACACACCAATGTGATTAATTCAGCTTCCTTCCCGCCTCTTCTGATTAATGACTTGTGTTTTTTTTTTTTTTTTTTTTTTTTTATCATATTCTCGGGGCTCGCTTTCGCAGAACATTAGAAGCTTGAATCATTTAGAGTCACAAGTCTGATGGCATCACAGCCACGGGGTAATTTCCTTTTTTAATGATGATGAGATGGCTGTGATATGGCTGTTGAAGTATTCCCTTAATCAATACACCCCAGGTCGATATTGACTTTGCTAATTAATGTCGCAACTGTGTATTATGCACAGCTGAGTCAACAGCTTTGATTCATTCTCAAAATATCACGTTGCATTAACCCCACTGATTCCCTCCATCAATCTTTTGTCTTCTTGATCGGTGACTCACTTCCTGTCCCTCTATGACACTAGCGGCTCCGTCCTACCCTCCTCTTCAGGACGCGTCTTTCACTCATCTCCTTGTCTATATTTCTCCTAATTCCAAGAGCCATGGATGATGAGCAGTAAACAACCTTTTAACATGAAATTTGACTCCCAGATGTTTATGATATTCATACCGCTTTCTTTCTTAATCAACATCCCTCTTCCCGGCTCCGATTTTTTATTTTTTTTTTAAATGACTTGATACAATTAAATTTTCTTTTTTTTTTCAATTATCAGGTTCAAAAGTTATTTCATTACTCGGCTTTGATTGTCATTATGTTAATTGGAGTTGTTTTCGGTTCTTCTGTTCATTAGCATGTGTGTTATTTATATTCTCATTAGCATGTTATTTATTTTCTCATTAGCGAGCGTGTCATTGCACTGCGGTTCTGGCTAACTGTGTACAATCACAACAAAAAACACAACTGTGCCTCTTTACATCACATAGACATAAAATACTAGTCTTGACTCCATACCAGCTCCCCATAAAATTAATTAAGCTGAAATATCTAGATCGCCCCCTGGAGGCTGATTGCTGTACATGTAGGTCATTAATCCTGGACCCTCCATGTTAGCCGATGGGCCCAAATTAAAACCTTAAAGTGTGTACCAGATAATTTTTCTTCAAAGATGGTTTTCGTCATTCTAGTAGTTCGAATTGCTATTAGTTCGAAAAAACGAATTGTATTGCAGAAAACGATTGAGTTGGGCGGAACCTCGATACTGCAAATATATTTCGCGATCACTACTGCAGACTCTGGTTCCAAATTATCACACGGCAGCTCGTCCAAGGGATATTTAGGCTTCATGTTTGCACAGTGGAAAGGAAGTGGAGGCACACGATCCATGAAATATACAGTCTCTGGATGTTCCACTGGGTATTTTAATATATATTTTATATTTTTTTTCCCTCCATGTCAGTTACATTGAGTCGTATCAAGCGTCAATTGTTTATTATGGTTAATCTGCAGCCCGTGCAGACAGCATGGAGTGGAGACAGGAAGGAAAGGGCACCACTGTCAACGTGGGGCTCATTATCTCGTGTTTAGCGTCCACAGAGCAAGAGCTGCATGGCTTCCCACATCTGTGGCTTCCGACCCTTCTGTTATTGCCTCTAAATTCCCTTAATGTATTTATTAAAAAAATGCACGGTTGAAACCTGAGACACAAAGACCACTTGTTTCCTCCCAGCTGTACATTCTAATAACCATTTATCAGATATACGATACATCAAGACAATCAAGTTGATAGAGGACCAGCATGTCCAGTTTTGAAAGTGTTTTTGCATTGAGCCTCTTGTTACCTGCCCACAGCCCGTCGAGCCAAAAGGACGGTTTGATACTACTTGTCTGTTGAGTCATCGGCCTTGTGATTTCTGCGATGCAGAAAAGGCACAAAGCAACTTATATAAGCTTATACAAAGCTACATATAGTGACTATTGATGTGTATCTCATCTACCGGCAGTACAAAACGTGTAGAGTTTGTCATATCGCCAGTGGCTCTCTCTTCTCTTACTGCTACGTTTCCCTCAAGCATTAAGATTTATGTATATTCTGTTCTTATTAGTCTGTTCATAAAAATTCTGAAAAGCAGGGAGAAATTCAACTAGCCATTGGGTCTTGTATTTACTTATTTATATATATATATTTTTGTTTATTTGATGCCAAATCTTCCCTTCAGCACTTTTGGCAGTGCGCCACAGTGTTTACACAGCGTGTCCAGAGTTTTGAGCCTGTTCCACAGCAGATTTCTGGTACGGCCATGTGGGACGGGGCAGACGTATGGCTGCGTGCCACACAGACGAGGCCAGATAGAAGACAAACAGGTGAAGTCCAATGGAATAAATAAGCTGGCAAACAGATGGTGCAGTGCTGATAGTGCTTTAAGAAAGGCCACAATTCAATGTTAATTAGCTTTAAGAAATAAGGGTTCCTACAGGTGGACGGCCAGCGCAGCATAATGCACGAATAACACACACATGTCATTAACAGGAAGTCATGCAGGTTTAAAGAATCCCACTTTCGAGTTAAGACAAAGTATTTTCAAAATAAAATCAGGAGCACATTCCCAAACCTTCAGAGAATCCTGCAATGAACAAGTTTGTTGAATCAATGCTATTAAAGTAACCGATGCTGATAGTTGTTCTATGTATTTGCTTGTATTCATGATTCCTTTGACTGCAGCAGGAAGCGGGCGATCGGCTGCGTCGGGCGGGAGATGTGAGCACATCTCCAATCAGATCGGACCGCAGACAGTCAGACAATCCCTGCAGGCTCTAATCTTGTAGCGTTTCATTTACTCACTGTCACTCAGAGAATATGTTTCCTCAACGTTGACATTCCACCATTTTCTTCTCTGCTTAAGAATCTCTTAAGCCTCTTAACAGTCATCCTCCCTCCTCATAACAGTTTCCAACCTCTCAAACTCTCCAAAAGGCTTTGGATGCTTTGTGAGTAACGTCGTCACCGGGATCTGGCTTCGGCTTTGAGGAATTCTTCAGCAACTCCTAGTTTCTTAGACCTTGTGGTGCTTCTAGTTAAGATATTCTTAGTACTCAGAAGCTTGGTAAACACAGCCCCTCTATAGCTGTGTCTGTTGTACCAGTCATTTCAAGGAGGCTTCACAACCGACTGTGAAATGACGGGTAGAACAAAGACGCAGAGCATTGACTCGATAGTGTAGCGGCAACAACAGGCAGGCAAACAGACGGGTAGGATAAATGCAGCATTCAGTCTTTGCAGATGAATCGGAGGCAGAGATTTAAGACGTGAACGAGGACCGTTGGTCACAAGACAGAAGCATTAAGTGTTCTTTGAATATTTGTTTACCGACTGCGTTTATCCCGTCTGTAGGCGAACGCGCAAACACACAGTAGACAGCAGTGGGGCAGCAGTTGGGGGCTATAGGTGACAGTCAAGGCTCAAGGGCACTTCAGCTGTGAATGTTGAGGGAGGGGAAGACACCCACATTTTTGCCTGCCGGTCCCGGGGATCGAACCAACAACCTTTCAGCACCGAGCTCACTTATCTAACCATCGGGGTGCCCCAAAACATCAGTTCTATGAGCATGAATCTGTATTGATAAATGACTATTTTGAGGTACATACTGTATATTTGTAGTATATTTGTAGTATTCAGCAGTCAGAGTCGGAAAAGCAAAGCTCTAACTCCGAACTTTAACAATGGCTCTGTTAATTTCAGAGTCGCAGTAAGCCTTGACAGCGTGACAGCGAGCCGGCAGGCACAATGAACCTGAAGCACATCTTAACAGTGTTGGTATGCCATCAGAGAATTCATCTGTGAACCTCCTTGATCTCCTCCCTGAGAATAGAACGGGTCAGCTCTTGATCTTTTCCAGTCGCTTGAGTCTGATTAATATAATATATGGTATAATTTCAAAATCGTAGTTGAAATTCCACTCTTGGAGTACAGAGAACACACACACACACACAGCACACAGTAGATTCAAACACAGACTACAAACAGCACATTTACCCTCGCTTTCCCACACTGTGTCAGTTCCTTGGTGGTGTCCGCGGCTCCGCCAGCCCTCCATGATTTCCCCTGGTGTTTGAGAAAGATACAGGAGTTAGCTTTAGGCAACACCACCATGTCCCACCAGCTTGTCTGATGAAATCAATCTCTCACATGTGTATCTGTGTGTGCATTCCACTTCAGCGTGTTTTCTTTTCATGTGTAAAATGATCTTTTTCTTTTCACTGACTGCCTCTCATATATAAAGAGCTCATTGCACTTGTCACTTAATATACAACACACACACACAGCGTGTGTGTAATGTGCGCCTCCGTCGTTATTGAATCCCTGTTGTCTTCATCCAGTCCGAGCCGGTGTCGTCCAGCAGCTCGGCCGAGGGGGTCCGAGTGATAGCGAGGCAACGTCCTGCCCATCCCGTTATACATACAGCCATCTAATGCAGTTAAGATTGATTGAGCCTTTCCATCTCCCGGAGGATGTAACTCATAACCCCGGCCGGCCACGTGATGGGATTGTAGGATTAAACACAGCAGACGTCACCGGAATACCGGATGTTTATCAGGAACCTGATTGATGCTGATGGCGTCGTCGAAGGGACACAAATGTTTACGTGTAACATGATGCTGAACACTGGTTAACTACGGTATCTGATAATGATGATACTGGATCCAGAGAGTGACCTTGAGTTGTGTTTCAGTCAACACAGATGATTCACTAAGAGCCGCTCGAGACAAGTTCAGTCGTTGTTTTCTGCTCTCTGATTTGCTGCCGGTCAGTCGGTACGTGTGCGAAAAGCCACCGGCAAATGCACCTATGTGTGTTTGTGCACACACTCGCTGTGTCGCCGCTAACGGTGTGCTTTCAGGGTGTGAAGTGGAACAGAGTATAGGTAATGAAGGAGATGGGACTGTGTAATTATTCTGCAGAGAAAGGATTACTGCATACTTAACCATTTACGTTTCACCTTGAAGTGCAAATGCCAAGGGGATAAAACCTGCACCTCTCTGCCCCCTCGGTGCCTTCTTCAACCGGACTAAAGATATTTTGGTGCTAAGCCGCCGTGATTTAAAGTAGACTTTGCATATTTTCCAGCGTCCCCTTTATTGTCACGTGCGGGCGGTTTTTCGGCTAACGCGCTGTGGCAAAGTACTGTAGGGCGTTAAGAAGTAGCATGAAAGGAGATTGATGTTTTCTATTTATATTTGATGCTTAAAAGAATGTTTTGTTAAGCATGTGGGTTCATTAGAATCAGAGTCTTTTCTTGCACAAAAAGGAGAAAAACATAAAACTTAAAAAAATCATGTAAGTTACCCTCTTTGGATCTTTGTAAAACAAATGTTGAAAAAAATATTGAATCAAATGCACAATTGCATCGTTGACCTCATTGGACAGTCACGTCACTTTCTAATTACAATGTATAATGGCAACAGAGATCTGCAGATTGTACGTCTCAACTGTTTACTTTGACAAATGACTACTCTGTTATTTCACACACACATTTTATATCGCGCCCCGACTCCCATCCTTGCCCGTAGCACCCATCTGTTTATACACAGTCATCGGACTGCAGTCCCGCTCCTCTCCCAGAATGAGTCCCACTTAAAAAACCTAAGAGACTGCATGCTGATGACAGCAATAACCGTCCTCAGAGGATCCGTGACCCCGGCTAACATGGACTATATGTGTGTGTGTGTGCATGCAAGTAAGAAATGCACACATCCATGCAATTTGCCTGTGTGAGTGTGTGCAGAGGCGGGGATTCATTTTGGATGTGGAGTGGATCGAGTGTGTGCCCTGCTGAATCGCTGCAAGTGTATCTCATCACTGATAACGGAGACATAAATTGAGGGTTGAGGATGTGTCAACGATTGCTTCCTATTTCAGCTCAGCTGCGGCGCGCATGATTTCAATTTTTCCTCCCATTACCAAATAAGATGCGCCCTGCTGTTAGAGCTGACACGAGGGACGAAACACGGCGATGGGAGGGGCCAGCTTTCTGAATGTGTTTGGGGTCAAGGGTAGTAGATTGTTTCCATTGTAGAAGAGGGACATTATACATAGTTTATGCAGTACATAAGACATCATGTAGGCTGTATAATGCTCACGATGCAGTTCAAGTTTATACTTTATACAAGCATTTATTCAATTTAAAAGCTTCAAGAACAACTCTTGCTGTCGCGTCCTCACTTGTGTGTTTGTTTTCTTCCTGGTAAACATTTGATTTAAGTCACTGGTAT
>CAAKHC010004266.1:0-12841 GCA_901007825.1 Macroramphosus scolopax | reverse complement strand
GAGGAGGAGGAGGGAGGAGGGGGGGGGGGGGGGGAGAAGGGGGGGGGGGGGGGGAGAGGAGGGGGAGGAGAGGAGAGGAGAGGAGGAGAGGGGAGGGGAGGAGAGGAGAGGAGAGGAGAGGAGAGAAGTCAGTTTCAGCCACTAGAGAGAGGATTATGTCTGCAGGTCCAGAGGTTAAGAACATATAATCAGTCAGTCTCAAACTTTCAATGGCCTCGGATGTGATGATAGACATCTTTCTGGCTCTGACCATCTCCATCATCCCATCTTCCCTCTGTGATCTCTCTGCCGGTGTCATAACATGAACTCACCGGCCAATATATTAGGTACACCTACAGCCAGCAGAAGCAGCTGTGTAATAAATCCTCCCTTCACGAGGATCGTTATGTCATCGATCATAAATCCACTCTAAGAGCTTCAATGGTAAACTTTGCATTATAATCCTCAGGAAGAGGTTTATGTATTGCAGGCCTGTGGTATCGTCACTCTATCTAGATGTACCTAATAAATTGGATAGTGAGTTTACTACGCTGTGTCTGCACAACCTGCACTCAGCTGTACTGTGTTACACTAAATTTCTGACACAAACGGAGACTGAAGCAGGTATATCAGGATTCAGCGCGGCGTACAGTAAGCAGGATGTGGTGTAACTTTATAGGATTTCTTCATGAAAAATGTACGCCACACCTCAAGCTCATGTAATCATGAGAACATGTGCACGAACAAGGTATATCTGAGAGGACGAGACACAGTATGTTATCTAACATCCACCGTAGCCGAGTTATATTTCACTCAAAGATGTGGTTTTACTCGCTTCCGCTCAACTTTAGACTGAAATAGCTATTTTCCAAACGGGCCATGGAGTGGACAGTTTGAGCTCACTAATTACAGATTAGTGACGGTCTTACCTCAGACAGGAAGGTCTGTGCGGACTTCTGTGCTCCTACATGTAGCAGGTACTCGTACACATACAATGCTAGTCTGAAATGACAAGGACAGAAAAAAAAGATTCAATTTAGTATAATTTCTCAACAAACAGTACAGAGTCAGAATTCCCCAGAATGCATCTCTGCTCCGTATTTAAAACTAAAGGACTACATTTAATAGTTGGCAGGCAATTTAACTGTGAATACACACAAGTAACTTCTGAAAAATGACCCAAAATAAAACAACAGGATGGGAAATGTCACTGAGGATCACATTTAGGGTCTTGAAGTCCTATTAGTGCTTTCACATCTTAAAAAAAACGACCAATAATTGATTCAATTGAACATATATTAGGGTAATGTCCCATTATAATATCGATATATAACATCAGCTCGCGTGCATGCTAAATGAATGCTGTGTACAAGCAGCAGAAGTAAAGGCGCCGGTATTTAACGAGCAACATGCAGTACCATTACGTCTGCCTTGATAGTTTCCATGAAGTACTACTTCAAGGGCGGTAAGGTAAGTAACTACAACCGGTAGCCTAAAACTTTAGCTCTACATTCCTAAAGGTTGAAATAAAAAAGGCCAAGAAAAGGTTCTAGGAACTTTAAAACACACTCTTCCACATACGGATTACCTCGAATTCCAGCAATGTTTTAAAAACTCTCAGTAGACTTTTAAAAAAAAAAAAAAAATCCCTGCAATCATATCAGCCAAGAACACTTGAACATGGCAATCCACCAGGGTCTATTAACAGACACAAGAATCATGCTGTGGAGTGGGAAACCCCTATTGACCTAACATTGTACTCCTAACTCCTTCACTTAGTCATGTTTAATAGGCTGTTAATGGACCATCAATCGACCGGGCGCGTGGATATGACAGTGCCCCGTGTGCCCAGAGCAGACAGTCCTCTTGACAGGCCAATAAGGTCCTAATGAGAAGGACAGTGGCTCAGTGTCATACTCGCCATCATTAGTCAATGAGGTGATCAATGAAACATGGTTTTGAGATAATCAGGCTGTCGTGCAGCTTGTTTTGACAGCCCTCCTGGTTTCTCCGACACCGTCTTCCCCTTGTACCGTTGTATGACGGGGTGAAAGTAATGTCTATATAAGCACATTAAGCCCATTTAAGCCTCTTAAGATGATGTATGCTGCAGTTCAACAATACAACTTTTTAATAGGCTGGTGATAAGCTCTTAGTATTGCCATGTTCTAAAGTAATTAACTAGGATGCACTTTCAAAACCTAATTTGACAAAGCTGAACTTGCAAATTTCTACATGAACACGTTTAACATTGTTAAACCTCTGCAGGTTTCAAGGTGCAACTTTATTTATGTTTAAATGGGGTCAAATTAGTTTAGTCTGTAAAAGCAATCATATGTGGCATTACATCTCTTCCGTCATTATTCTATGCATAAATGACTATATTAACCAAATTAAACAATGTAAAATTGCATTCATGTTTTGTCATCATTTCTGCTTATTGCAGTGAAATCGAGATAGTTGATAGAGTGAATCACTGCGTTGTGTTCCAACGAAAATATTATCTGTTCTTACTACTGATGTTTTCTTTTTAGAAAATGTATTGTTCACTTGCAAATTGAGTCTCAAAATGATATGAATAGGCAGATATAAGAATGCAGTATGGAGCCTTTGCTGACTCGATGATCACTTCTTGTCCTTCACATAGAAACAACACAAACATCAACACCAGCAGACGACTGATTTACATTTAACTTGGATTTAAAGTGTTTTTAACCAGGCGAACAACAAAGTTCTAATTCTACCATTGAACATCGGTTCTGCTTGGATGTGATCGACCTTCAGTCCACGTGAGGAGGCACAAGAAGATTACTAACTTGCCATCCGGCTAGCTTTACTTTTACAACAACTCATCTGTATTAAATCATCATTGGCACACTTATGAATGGCTCAACGCTTGTGATCTGATCCGATCTCTAGACATTTCCAACAACTTATGCTGGACACTATTTTGGCAAATAGTTTTTATTTGTTACGGATGAGAATTTTACTTAAAGTTTTAGACATTTAAAGAACATCAAACTGCCCCCTTTTCTTGTTTAAGGGGGACCTATGAAGCTTTCGTATATTTACAGCCTAATATATTAAATGCTACAATGTTTAATGTTAATTTTGAATGTGGCCAGTTTCAAATAATGAAACTTCTACTTTTCAAGTCGAGCTGACATCAGCTCGTCACAGATGTCTTTATACGATCCTCTGCTGCAGGCTCGGCACGCCAGCGAGGTGCAGGGACGAGCTCAACCACCTGCTCCGTCTCCCTAGCAGGTTTTCCGACCACTCTGCTCGGCAATGCTCTTCAACTTTTGGGATATTGTTCAGTATGTTTCGCAAAGAGCGCTGATCATTATTTCAATTTGTTGCCCCTCAGCAGGCTTCCAATAAATTAGGCTTTTAGGTTGAGGGGCTTAACAGCAACTCAAAGAGCTCGTTTCAGGCAGAGGATCAACCTCGGCTGCATAAAAGGGCTAGATGAACAAGAATTTTAAACTCTGCATCATATAGCGGTAGTCGACTAGAGTCCCAGAATAAAAATATAGAGATGGAAATGAGCACAACACGGGCATTGAACCTCAGTTGCAAGTTGACTGTCGGTGAGAATTGTTGACCACACTTCTTTTAGCAGAAATGGTTCAGTGAACTTCAGTTGACCCGCATCCTCTGTGAAGGACTAATAATTCTACCATTAAACTGCACGGTCTTTATATGAACAGCGAGATGTCCCACACGGAAAGGAATAAATAGCTCTTTCTCTTGCAGGCAGTCGCCAAGATACAAAACATACATAAGCAGGCAGACATCTAGACATCAAGATGTAGCAAACAAACAAAGCAAAAGAGGCCTTGAAAGCTTAACTTCTAGCTAATGATAATCAACATCATCGACAATATTATTAATTTTTGTCGCATGTGAACTATTACAATGTTGGATGTCTGTATCAAATGAGTTCAAAGGGTAACATGTGAGGGACAAGCTCAGGCCTAAGACTCTCTAAGTCCAGTTCTTTGGACTTTCTTAATGAGCTGACATCAGCTCATCTCGGATTTTCTCTTTGAGGTCATGTTGTTCCTGGTATAGCATTAAGTACAGGGATGCTGCCCCTCGGCAGGCTTCCGGATGCCGGCCAAACAGAGGAGCTCACTTCAAACAGCGGATGACCTGAGCGACGTCCCAGAATAAAAATATAAAACTAGAAAGGAGCATTATTGGTCAACAGTAAGAATAAATCCTGACAGCATCTGCAGATTGCAGACTAGATTGGTCTAGCACTAGCACTAGCACTGACGCTGTTTCGTGACACGTCATATCGACTGCAACATTAAAAATGTGCCAGCGTTGTTAAGTTCTGCGAAAACAAACAAAGCGGCATAATGGTGGGGTCATTTATACAGTGGTAAAACAGAGTTTCTTTGAAAGTGGCTACTGGCAGAGTTGTTAACAGGGTGTATCTAACGCAGTGGTGCTCAAACTGAGGGGCGGGCATCAAGCCACTGCAGGCTGCAGGCCAGTGTGGATGACCAAATGCAAAATCTGGAAATAGTTTGAATGAATTTGATTTATTTAGGGAAAATATGAGTTTGCTGATGATATCTTGCTGACCTTTCACCGTCACTCAGATTGGATCCATTTGATTTGTTATCATTGTTGGTGATTGATAAAAGTTACAGAAAGTTTACATCCCCAGAAGGTTGGAAAAAAAGCCTCTGTCAGAAGTGACGTTTGCAGGTGTGTTTAAGTGCTGCAGCTGAGCAGTTAATTAGCTTTGTGGCCTAGAAACCGATGTCAGCAAAGCACTTTCTCATTGTTCTGCGGCTGATTCAACAAGCTTCAGCGCAGGACACAACACTTGTCATTTTTTTTAAAGTATGATAAGGAGCTGTGACAGAGGAGCTACCGTGGGTCACTATTCATAGTCTGTCAGGCAGCT
This sequence comes from Macroramphosus scolopax, assembly GCA_901007825.1. Classification (NCBI taxonomy): domain Eukaryota; kingdom Metazoa; phylum Chordata; class Actinopteri; order Syngnathiformes; family Centriscidae; genus Macroramphosus; species Macroramphosus scolopax. Next base: position 7,935 of record CAAKHC010004266.1, on the reverse strand, counting down.
GTATGTGTGACCGTCTGCGGCCTAAGATTGCATGCTACTTCATTGTTTCACATCAAAATGAAGTGCCCTTGCATGTTAAATGAAAATTAATGCAGGACTACGGGATCGTTCATGACCCCGCAAAAACTGAACACATTTGTCGTTGGTAGTTTCCTTTACAAACACAGGACAAGTGATTTTGAGGCCAGATATAATCAAGCTTCACAATGCAACATAATTTCAGTTGGGTTTCAACAGGCTGAAGACTGCAGCTCTGCTAACCGAGTCTTGCTCTCTCTCACACACACACTTGACCATACTGCCAAGGGAATCTGACCACTTTCTGTGGCTCCTAGCAATTTGTAGGTCACAAAGCTCTCTGTGACCGCTGGTGTAGAGTGTAAGTCACTGCCACTTGCAGGTCAGTCTAGCATCGGGCCACACACACACACACTCACATACACAACAGCACAGCACACACACGGATCGGGGAGCATTTTACCTGTCAATCTCACTTGAGCAGTCACCAATTCCCTGCATCCACACTGTTATTAACAGTTTGTAAAATGCTCACAGGAAGCTTTAAAATGTCTGCATCTACCTATACGCTGCAAGCGCACTTCCTCGCTTAACACGTGTACATGGCAGTTTGACTTGTAGGGAATAGTTATGGTCTTGGTCTGATGTCTGTGGATAGGAGGATCACACTGCAGCACCCCCCCTCCCCTCCCCAAGAGCCGTTCAATGAAATTTTTATGTGTGGTGTGTGTGTGTGTGTTTTTGTGTGGGTTGCAAAAGGGGCTGCGTGTGTGTGCACCTGGCCTACTGCATTATTTAAGTTCAGAAGCTAGCTCATAGAAAAGGAGGAAGAGAAGTTTGAGGAGAAGAAGATAATGACGACTGGGAGAGGTGGAAGCTGCAGAAAAGTGGAGTACAGGGGGAGGGGGGGGTAGTTGTGACTGGAGCATAAGCGGTGGGGGCATGGCCCATTTCTATGGAGGAATAAACAGTAGGTGGTGCAGGCGATCAGAGGAACAGTCAAGTCATCATGACTTGGTAGAAAAGAAGACAGCAGTGGTTGTTCGACAGTCAGAATTTGAATTAAAAATTCTATACCTTTTGGTTTTTATGTTTATATGACATGATCGTACCAAAGTTTTACTTAACACCGATGAAATCGCACTTCATTCCCTACTGATATCAGCTTCTCCACTTTCCCCAACCCTTTTTCCTCTATCCATCACACCATGTGAGGTAACCTCCTGACCCCTTTCACTGACATTCCCTCTTACGCTCAGCGATGGGACATCAGTGCGTGCATACGCTTACACCCACAACAGTGAGAAACCTCCCTGATGTCCACGACCGGCTCACCTAACATCCTGCATGAAGCTCCTGACAAAACCCCCTGTTTAAACATGGATGAGTCGGCCCACCATATCTCAGTCTCTGCTGTCTCTCTCAACTCTGACGCAAAGCTGAGAGCAGCTGCTTCAGTCTGTCTCAATAATTCAACACCGACGCCAGGGATGAGGAGCAGCAAAAGGATGGGAAGTGAGAGGTGAAGAAAGGCATTAGAAGAGTGGTGCGTGAAAAAAAGACTATGGGTTCACAAGTCAGCAAATTTGAGGTTTGAGGCGCCCGCTGAACTTCCCAGAAACACACATGTGGGTCTGACAATTCTGTCCCATTTCAGCTCCCCAACCTGCTGGGACGTTGGGAGCCAATCAGAGAGTGTGCATGTGCTGTGTGTACAAGCCATCCGCTGTGAGGAATGAAACTGTTCACCTGTGTGGAGCTACTGGCCTCACATTTAACACTGTAATAAACCGTCAAACAGGGCACTTAAAGCTTAATGAAAAGGTCTTAGCTGGCTGATGAATGTATGACTACTCTCTTCTATTTCAACTCTAGTGAATATAGGTTTGTTAAATTCATGTTTGCATTCATTTCAAAAGCTCTGGTTGTTAAAAGTATGCGGCGCATCTACCGAGCGAACAACAGGCATCCAGACGGTTTCATGCAGACAAAGGGATCGGAGGCTACCGCTGCCCAAGCTAACACCACCTAAGTTTCCTTACGAATCGGGCACCAAAGCCCCTGTGTTCGGGTCGGCTACAGCATGTCCCGACGATTAGAGTTCAAACGCGGGACTCGATCGCCCAACTCAGGGTGCCTGGAGAAAATGTGGACCGGCCACCAAGTTACCATGCGCGGAGGTGGCAGCAGCGACTCTCCGCTGACCGAACACACACATACGGATCCAATGTAGCTCGCTCCCGGTCAGAGCACCGCTGTCGGGTGATCCTACAACACGTTCCTGTGATACTTTATAACAAAAGCCCCAAACAGCTGTATTCTATTTTTACCTGCTGCTGGAGCGGGGCGACACAAAAGCCAGCTAGCTTACAAAGCACAGCCAAATGCATTGTTCCTCACGCTGGGACGAGGGGAGAGCTGGAAGTTCACTCGGATCCCAATCAATGTTCCCAACCGACAATTCAACCGTGAGCGCACATTTCTGAATTATTACTGGAAACACGTGCAGCAACACCCCCCCTCGAGTGGAAGCGGTGCAACTTTACGCCGCTAACTGTGTTTAGTGATAGAAAGAAACAAGAAAGACAAGAGTAGAAACTGGCTGTGCGGCTAGCTGGGCTAACTTAGCAACCATGCCTGTGTAGTTGGAAGAGGCACCCGAGTACACGCAAAGTGGCGAACACGGTAAATAAACTCTCACAGCATCACTTTTTTTTGTGGCTAAATGATAACAAATAGCTGCGTTGCCCGGCTGGAGTGCCTCACATCTGTTAGCAAGTTTAGCCACCTAGCACAGTCTTCTGGGCTGGATGTCTTGTGACAGAGAAGTAATTTACTTACTTTTCTCTTGCTTGGCTATCGGAGGGGACCACAGCTCCTTTACCCTTGCCGTACATCTTGGAAGCTGTTCTGATACTTTATTTTATCCCAATCGACACCTGTCAAAGAAAGCTACCAGGAAAACCTACTATCTCCATAGCTACCCAGTTAGTGTTGTCTCCCTATCTCTCTCTCTCTCTCTCTTGCTTGCGCTCCCTTTGCTCCGGTTTCCTTTTTTTTCTACATCCCCAACATTGCCCACAAATCAGGCAGGGTTTCAGCCGGGGGGAACTTGAAACAGTCCATTGGTGGAGCTTTTTTTTTTTTTTCAATCGCTGTTCCTGGATTCTGCTCACGCCCCCCCTGTTGTGAGTTGGTGGGGGCTTCTTAAAGCCACAGTGTCTCAGTTGTCGTGGACTTTACTGAAGTTCAGGTTTTCTTTAGGAGCTCTTCAAGTTCCCTCCGTATATTACACGGGTTCATGTTCAGTACCAAATTATAAATACTAAAAACTTGTCAGTATTTTAATCAGGTAATCAGGTTTGAAATCCAGAATCCAACTGATTTCACTGAAAATAACTCAGCAGGACGCCAGACAACAACTGTCTGCACTCCTCACATTGTATTATTTAATTTCTTTTACATAAGTTTTTTGTTCTCTCCCAGGAACTGTTGCTATCTGCGGAGAAATGCTGTCAAGTGCACTAAGATGACTTCAATCATAACTTGAGATCGGCTTTATATATTGGTCTTTTTGCTCTAAAAATATCCGGATCAGACACTGAAAACCCATATTGTTCGACGACTAGTGTAAATGGTCCATTTCAATGCTTGAATTCTGTTCTAATGACACCAGAAGAGCACCTAATCATCTTACCCTTTGTGCCTGTGAGTGCCCCTGTTGTCAGCCCAAGTAGGATTCACCCCAACACTTCATCGACTCAGAGGAGGCGCCTCTTAATACATTTTACCACTGACCCCGGATTGTCCGCACATGCCACTGATTGAAATCATTAAGTTAACTGATTATGCAATGGAACTTCAAGGGCCGTCGTGCGTTCATTGTGTTATAAGCTATAAGCCATTGATTCCCAAACAGGGGGTCCAGGGACCTCCAAGGTTCCCAACATACACGCAGGAGATCCCAGCCAACAAAGGAAAAGTTTTATTCTGCTGATATTTTATAGCTTTTTATTTCACCATCATTTAACTGTTAAAGGGCAGCTGTTAAAAGCACAGGTTTCTTTCAGCATGTATCCTGTGAATCAAGTCTGACGTTAAACAATCATGTTTGAGAATTACAGGTTTTACTGTCTCGAGCAGACACCCACAAACCAGCTGAACAATACGGAGAAAACACTCTGTTCCTACTTTTTGTTATCTCACTACGTGTAATTTGAAACACGACAACGCAACTTGACATTACTGGATATTTATGGTTTTATGTAGTTATGTACACCGCCCTTAAAAATCAGTACACAGAATACATTATTCATTTGAGTTTAATCTCTGAGATACACAATCACATTCTATTTCTGTTACCTCGGTGTGCAATATTTATTTCCCTGCAAAATATATGTATGTTTAATAGTAACAACACTCGATTAGAATAATACAAGTTGATACAACTGTTATAAATGTACTTATTGAGTGTCCAGGTATGCTGCTCGCACTTCACAGTCATGTATAAGTCTGTGGCATATCCCTTTAAGAGTGTGTAGAGGGCAGTTGCAGAGTTTGTGTGTGCATGTGTGTGCGTGTGCGTGTGTGTGTGTGTATGTGTGTAAGGCAGGGACAGGCAGTGTGTTCTGTTTTCGTGCTACTAGCTGTGGGAAGGGCACAGCTGACTGTGTGTGTGCTTGTGTGCACGCTCCCGCACGTACGTGTGGAGACAAGTGCATGGCAGCGTGTGTGCGTGTGTGTGTGTGTGTGTGTGTGTGTGTGTGTGTGTGTGAGACAGAGAGAGCAAGACGGCAAGAGAGAGAGAGAGAGAGAGAGAGAGAGAGAGAGAGAGAATGAATTTGTGTGTGCGTGTATTCCGACTAGCTTTGGTCCATGTGTGAATGCAAACGTCTCATCATGAGCAGACATGAAATAAAAGAATGGAAGGAAATAGAAAGCAACATGATTCCGCCATGATGTTTTCTGGTCTTGTGAAGATTTCGATCTCCACTGAACTGCATCAACGGCAGGAAGACGCTACAGTACCTGTTTCAGTCAGCAAACACTTGAACCTGTTCACACCTGGTGTCAACGTGTGTGTGTCGGGTGATCCGATCACAAGTGGACGGCTCAGAGTACGCCAGTTCACACCCGGCAGCATGATGTGTCTCCACATGGGTCTCAAGTGACCACTTGTGATCGGATCTCACTCCGCCGCCCTTCATGCAAATAAACATGTACGTTGTTTCCGCTTCCATAGAAGAAGCCTAATCAGCTGGAAACGTAAAGAAGAAATCAAACGTCACAGATTTTCTTTTCTCTGGTCCGTCCTGTAATGACAATAACATGATGCCGTTGGGGCGTGAGCGTCGTTCTTCCACCTAGGACATCAACTGAGTCAGCAGTCTTCGAATGAGGCCGAGGTCACATTTGCGTCCACGCTTCTCAAAGAATTTGGCATCTGGCTGCTTCCTCAGTGCGTCCTCGGCCGGCACTAAGAGCCGTCCACTTGGGATCGGATGAGTCAGGAAGCGTTAAACAGTCTCTGTTCGGTCCTCTTCTGCACTTCACCCTCATCCGTGTTCTGTTTCAACATAAACAAAGTCACAATTGGTTTGTGCCGGACAAACGAGCATGAATAAATGACTTGAGGTCCATAAATACCGTCACTACACTACAAACACAGCTTCATGGCAAAGGGCTGTGTTGTTCGATGTCTGCAGAGGTGGCGAGAATTCCCACACCCGCTGCTCAGGCACGTCACAACACCACAAACAAAAGACAATTAGGGTAATTGGAGACTCTTAATTGCGATTGATTGGCAACCAGTCCGAGGTGTAACCCGTCTCACGCCCAGTGTCAGCTGGGACGGTTCCAGCTCCCCCGACGACCCTAAACAGGATGGATGGATGGATGGATGGATGGATGGATGGATGGATGGATGGATGGATGGATGGATGGATGGATGGATGGATGGATGGATGGATGGATGGATGGATGGATGGATGGACGGATGGATGGATGGATGGATGGAGGGATGGAGGGACGGACAGACGGATGGATGGACGGACATTAAATATCCAAGTACCGTTACCTTGTACTCATGTACTACTTCCCCCTCAGACTACTGCTACAGTGACATTTAGATGAGGGCTGAGGGATTGTTGGAGGGGACAACAGAGTGTCTCCTTAATATTGCTGCCACACGACCTCCAACCGTTTCCTCACCCGGGTGTGAAAACAGCAGCTTAAGGGCGAGCAAAAGAGGCATTTTCAAATTTAGCCGTCTTGATAGACACGAGGGAACAAGACAGGGAAGAAGTGATGGTGTTGGTATCTCTTAAGCTCCCGACCACAAACTCTATCACTGTCTCATCATAGCAGCAGTATTGATCCGAGAAACCCAATGATCCCAGGGAACACTCGGCTCTTCCTCCTCTCCACCGAACACACACAAGCGGTGTGGACTCTCTGTGTTTCCTGTGTTTTATCAAATGCATATGAGCAGATAAGGTTGTTGGTGATTCATTCGCATGAGTCATTTTTTTTTTTTTCTTCTATTCTGCATCCAACCGGCGAGCCTGGGACGGATCTTTCAAAACATTTGCAAAAGGCTCTAAATGTTTAGTTTTGTAGCGTTTTTCCCAAGTCAGTCTTAATTAAATCTCCCGAGTCCGGACGAGCGAGTTTTCTAGCAAGTCTGAAACTTTGGGTTTTCGAGTCCTAATTAGTTTTTTAAGAAATTCCGATGCCGTTTGAAATATTTAACACCAACAGAGTAACAGATAATATAAGGAGAGCGAAGACGACCGTGAAGTTAGAGTTAGTAGAATTCATGGTGCGTCTGATACACATGCCGAAGCACGTGTGTGTTGGCATCACATGGCGAGGGTGTGTGACAAAGTGTTAGAATGTGACCCGGCCATGAGAACGGATGCATGCGTGTCCTGATGGATCCCAGTTCGGATGATCGGGGTTTGATACGAGACGTTTGCCCTGAATTCTGATCATTTCTTTATGATTGCCCACCGCGTCCCATCCTTGCACTTCTTCCTCTCTCTTCATCACTCTTCTTCCTTCTCTTCTGCATCTTCCTCTCCTCTGACCCATTTTCCTGCCTCCTCACTACTATCTCCCTCTGTTCTTCCTCCTGCACCCACATAGTTCATCTCTATCTCGGTCTCTCGCTCTCCTCCCCCTTCCTCTACTATTTCATTTCTCCCTCTTCTTGCCTGTTTTCAAGCTTCCTTTCCATTCTGTTTGCTTATTCTTCCTCCTCACCTCTCTACCTCATTCCTCCCTCTCCTTACATATTTGTCTGCCCCCACCCAACTCTTCCTCCATCTGCTTCTCCATCCCTCCGTTCTTACTCAGCCTCATTGACTATTCCCCGTTCCATGTGCTCCCTCTCTCTGCTTTTCCTCATCTTCTGCAATCTTCTCGTCTCCCATCCTTCTCCCTCGCAGGCTCCTCCCTTGTCTTACTACATCCTTCCTCCTCCTCCTCCTCCCTTCCCCTCCTTTCTCCTTGCACCATGAGTCATTTTGTGCTCTCTGTGCTCCCCTCACGATGCCACAGAGCCACTCAGGACAGAGATTCATCAGCTGCCTGAGATGATAGATGCTGCTCACCACAGCTCCAGCAGCCAGTTAGCCTGAGATGATGCCTCGTGCATACAGATGTCACCTGGCCGGCTGAAGCCTGCCGTCTCAAAACCAAACTGAATACACACGAATGCACTCAGGTTCATGTACACACACACACACACACACACACACACACACACACTGTTGTGTGGAACGAGAAAGATTCCTGCAAGCAAGGCTGCAAGGACGCGCGGATAAAACTTCAATAAACTGTACACACGTGTGCATGCAATAGTGTCGCATTGGGTTTTGTGTCACATACGTACGAGTGTGTGTGATTGTAAGGTGG
>CAAKHC010004265.1:112842-125760 GCA_901007825.1 Macroramphosus scolopax | reverse complement strand
TATTCTTTACATCAACACACACACACACACACACACACACATCCTCCCACTAATGCATAAATTAAAAAGTTATCCCTTTTACTGTAGAAACATGAGTTATGGTGACATTTTTCTCTGCATACATGTCCATTTCCCAGCAACTTTCTGTGGAGGACGGGACATTTTACAAGCAGTCCGTGCATGCTACAGTTACATGCATGGACAGCTCTCAGCAGAATACCTGCTATTTTCCCAGCGGCAGACCATCTGCACATAAATGGCCACATCCGTACAGTTTCCAGTCTGTCTTTCACCTCAGATGGAGTTCCAAGAAACGTGTCCTTTCTTGCTGAGGTAATTGCTGTTTGATATTGACTCTGCATCCGGGAAAAATGTTTTGGTTGTTGGAGGCTGTAAGACATGAGAATTCTTGTACGGCAGGACTCGACTCGTGTATTTATAGTCTTGAGTGAGCTGCCTGTAAATCTTGCTCTGGTTCTGGAGGTATGATTATGAGCTGCTTTAAAGATGGGCAGATCCTGTGTGTGTGTGTGTGTGTGTGTGTGTGTGTGTGCAGTATATCCTGGACGGGGGTGAACATGAGCACTGTCATTATGTCTAACCTGGAGCCACATTCATTCTGATATAAACAGATGTCCACAAGTACTCAAGCAGAGATGGGCTGCTTCGATTCGGCAGTACAAGGACGCTCAAACCGGAGTGTGCTTTGAAAATTTCGAGTGTGCCGGCGCTTTGTCGGAGATCATGAAACAGTGAAAATTGAACTGCTGTTGTTGTTGTATGCTTTCGCTGCTGGAGAGGTTTGACGAGGACACGGTGGGCAGAGGAACATTTACCAGGGTTCAATTGAATCTTATCATTAGAGAAGCCACTTAGCACTGTGGGAATGTCATGCAAAGTTCAAGTGAATTCAAGCTGTCAGTTGGAGTGCAGCAGCCCCCTCAGGGATGCCTTTGTGTCTCCTTGTGCCTCCGCAGATATTTCCTTTGTGGGACTTTGTTATTCGGGCGTAATGCATTAAAATTGCCACATGAAAGTTGGTCTTATTCCTGACATCTGCTTTGTATTTGAACATCTAAGAAGGACACAGTTAGTGTTTTGATCAATGTTTTAATTGGTTTATCATTTCAAACGACCAATTAAACCTGAATTAAATTTAGACATTAGGAAGTATAAGAATATTTATGAATACAGGAAAATGACTTGTTTCTGAACAAAAGGGAGCGTTTCGACATATTACACAACGTAGGTCTAAATCTGGATTATCTTCACTTACATCCAGGTAATTCAAGATGTGCAGTGATAGGAGGTTGCTGCTGGCTGGGCGGATGCAGCCAGTGGTTTACCTTTCAGTTAATGGGCCGTAGCTCTTTGAAGCTCACAGTTCGTCTGCTGCACCAACCTTATCTGATTACTTGTACAACAGGGGCCTGAGTTCCTGGCTGCCAACCTCGAGCTAGTAGATCTGATTACTCTTCGTGTTGGGGACCCAGTGCAGGCAGCCAAAACCATCTTTGTTTGTTTTCTCTTTGGGAAAGAAATTCTGGCAGCTGCCAGCCTCTTGATGCAGCACTCATTGTCCTGGCTGAGCTCTCAGGACACACTTAAACGTAAACGTTTCTGTCCTTCGCCTGCTCTTATGGGTAATATTATTTCCACCACCCAGATGGCAGCTCTTAAAACAACAAATACTAAGGCTTTGCCTTAAAAGACTATTTCCCCTTTACAGCCTGTCTTATCTTGCTAATTTAGGGATGTTGCTGCCAAGGCACACCACATCATAATATGCAATATCATGTGAGAGAAAGAATAACTTGGAGGAGAAAAGTGACTGTAAAAATGATAAACAGTGTTTGTCTGATGAATAATCGTGCCTGGAGGCACCGTGACTGACAGTCTGCTCTTGTATTTTGGTTTCATCAGATAACATCATCATCTTCAACAGTATGGATTTATTTATTTGTTTTTGTTCTATACATTCATCATTCAGTTCTTCATCCCCGCTCTCTCTCTTTTTTTTTCCTTTTTATGCTTTTTTTCTCCTCACACTGTGTGAGGAGAAAGTGCTGAGCTCCATTGTCATGGAAACCACAACTCTGCCCAAGGCCATCACCGTTCATTTAATTTATTCATTATTTGGTCACAGTCGCTCTCAAACGCACGAGGGTTTTACTGCTTAGTAGTGGTCTGTTCCCATTAGTCATAGCAATGATGTGTGTTAAGGAGGTGTGCATTTTGGAGGTAATAATCTGACTTCCGATGGTTGTTTTTTTTTGTCTTGATTGACAACGACTGACCCTGCAGTCTAAGTCCATTAGCAGTCTCTCTGTGATGCACTTCCCAATAAGAATGTACGAAAGGTCCGAGCTCTGTAAGCCATCTCGCATGCGGAAGGCATATTTGAGGAGGAACAAGCTCTGAAAGGGTTAAACAGAAACACAGTGGGTGAGTTTGTCTGCAGTGGAATCTGAGCTCATAGAAAGACTAATTGCACTGAGGCAGGCCCGGGCTGGTGCATCAAGCTCTGCATCCCCCAGACCTCCTGTCAGGCCTCCTGTCTGCCTCTCAGACTCATCGCCATCAAAGTCCGCTGCACCAGCAGGCTCATCCCGACCCAAACCAGGAGATCCAGCTCCGCCTTATAGTTGCATTTTGTTTTGTAATAACAGCAGATGTAGGAATCCCCCTGCATCATCCCAGGAAGTTGGGATGTGCTGTTTTAGGGCAACAATTACAGTGTTTCAACAGAAACATGCCATTAATTTCTCCTGTAATCACCGGTGTTCTTACTGTGATAACTATTACAGATTCTCAAACAAACACATCAGGCATTCAAATATCTTGCGAAAGAGCTAAAAAAGAAATATATGTTATATGCATCCTCGTGCGCTTTTCCTCACATCCTTGTTTTCCTCCTCTGTTCCTCCCAGCTCCTGTCTTCTACTTTGGCAACACGGGCTACCATGTGGATGAGAGCGACGGCTTTGTGGAGCTGCAGGTGTGGAGGACGGGGACTGATCTTTCCAAAGGAGCAACCGTTACCGTGCGCTCCAGGAAGACGAATCCCGTCTCGGCTGAGGGTATGTTTCCCTGCGAGCAACCTTTCCCTGACAGCTTCAGCTAGCTAGTGCTGAGAGAAATATAAACCACAGGAGACAATAGACGTAAGTCGTCACCCTGTCGCTCTTTGTTTCCCGGGGCTCAAGAGTCTAGGGAGATGTTAGCGCTGGATATTTGAGGTGGATGACCTGCGGAATGTAAACATTGCTTTGGGTTAGAGAAGTCGGGGCTTCCCTGGCAGCCCCTTGTCTTGGAGGTATTGGATATACCCCATGTTGTGAGAGAAATGGTGGTTTGAGTGCAGGCAGGGATTTAGGAAAGCATACTGATTGTTCTACACGATGGTAAGCGTTTGCACTTAACGTCTGCTTGCTATCTCCTTCCCTACAGCGCCTGTTATCTCCTGCCCTCAGGCACTGCTCCCCCACTTGCACCAATTCTCTTGCCTGCGACGTAACTTTAAAGTCCATTCATATGCAGCATGTATAGAGATGGAAAACCACACTTACACACATAACTGGGTCATAAGTACATGAGAAAAAAAAAACCTGTGCCAACGGTGAGCTCTCCACACACAGAATGGCAAATGAGTAACCTGTTTGCGTTCGGGGAGATATCCAGTTTCTAGCGGTGCGTCTTCATTCACACAAACAAATTCCAACAGAGATAGAAAATGTCATTTAGTGAGCACGCACGTTATCCTTTCATCTTGCTCCCGGCCTGACATTCATGAATGAATTATGAAGTAACATGAGAACTGCTATTGAAATAAGATTAAGAGTGCTGTGGTCCATTCGTGCTGTAAGCACAATGCAACAGCCGTGCACTGAATCCTCCCGTCATGAGGATTATTATATGTATTGACTGTGTTTGTGTTGCTGAATAAATAATGACCGACAAGTCTCCCCAATATCAATTAAATAGTATTATACTGCATTAGTGGGGCCTAACAAATTGTCCAGTGAGACTATAAATACTCTGTTCTTTGACCGGTGCTTGATGTATTTCATGCTGTGGAGCAGCTGGTGTGGATTACGTGGGGATCAGCAGGAATCTGGACTTTGCGCCAGGGGTCACCATGCAGACATTCCGTGTGACCATCCTGGATGACCTGGGCCAGCCGGTGCTGGAAGGGCCTGAAAAGTTTGAACTGGTGCTCCAGATGCCCATGAAGGGGATTCTCGGGGAGCCTAGCAGGGCTACCATCCTCATCAACGACTCGGTTTCTGACTGTGAGTGAAACATCTTGGCTGCTGCAGTGATTCATGGCGTCCACCGCATGTTGATTAATGAGTGTTTGCTGTTCCAGTGCCAAAGGTGCAGTTCCGTGACGCTGTGAATGTGGGCAATGAGAACACGGGGCAGATATCAGCCACTGTGTACCGCAGCGGTGACATCAGCTACAAGTCCACGGTGCGATGCTACAGCAGGCAGGGGACAGCCCAGGTCATGATGGATTTCAACGAGAGGCCCAACACAGACGCCTCCATCATCACCTTTCTACCAGGTGATGTATCTGATGTATCTCCTGACGTCCTCTTTCTCAATTGAAAGGACATTTTGTTCACTATATGTTCCTCCTACTTTCTTTATTTCTCAGGAGAGATTGAAAAGTCCTGCGTTCTGATCCTGGTTGATGACACGCAACACGAGGAAGAGGAGGAGCTGCGTCTTGTGTTGGGGAGCCCCAAAAGTGAATCTCCATTTGGAGCTTCTATTGGGGGGCAGAATGAAACACTGATCAGGATAAAAGACGATGCAGACAGTAAGTGTCTATTGGCTATTAAAAATGATTTAGTTAGAGATGACTAGCATGATTTAAACATGTGACATTCTTTCTCAGAGGCGGTCATCAGGTTTGGGGAGACCAAGTTCAGTGTGAATGAACCAAAGGAAAGTGGCCAATTGTCTGTGGTGAGAATCCCGGTGCTGCGTGCGGGAGACACCTCCAAAGTCTCCGTCGTCCGGGTTCACACCAAAGACGGATCTGCGACCTCCGGGGACGACTACCATCCCATATCTGAGGGTGAGTGACGCTGGACTTTTTATCCGTACAGAAACAATCGGAAGTGCGCCGAAGGAACATTATTAAAATGTAATATTCCCCGACAGACATTGTCTTCAAAGAGGGCGACTCAGAGCACCATGTGGAGGTGGAGGTTTTATACGACGGCGTCAGAGAGATGAGGGAGGCGTTTACTGTTCACCTGAAGCCTGATGAGAACATGGTGGCAGAGACACAGGTGAAGATCCCAAACCGTCACGTCATTTCATTCCCAAATAGCTAGCTAACCGTTTTCATTGCTTCTCAATCAACAGATGACCAAAGCCATAATCTATATCGAAGAGACCAACAGCATGGCAGATGTCACTTTCCCCTCGGTGCCCAGAGTGGTTTCTCTGCTGCATTACGATGATATCGACAGGATCAGGGACTCTCTCCCCGTGGCTGGATACCCTGTCATTTGCGTCACTGTATGTTCTAACCGATACTAAACTGACCTATAAATAGTTAATGACATCATTTACTCTGTTAATGAATCATTTAGTGAAGCTTTTCGTCTCAGAAGGGCAGTCGCTACACTTTATGTGATACCACAAAGGGCTCATCAGTAGATTTACTTTTACACTAGCTGTGATTTTAGTGCTGATTTCACTAACAGTGCATCATTTCTGGTTCACTTTTCAAGGCCTGTAACCCCAAGTACCCAGACTATGACAAAACGGGCTCCATCTGTGTGAGCGAGAACATCAACAACACCCTGACCCGTTATCGTTGGCTCATCAGCGCCCCCACAGGCCAAGACGGTGTCACCAGCCCGATGAGGGAAGTTGATTTTGACACCTTCTTCACCTCGTCCAAGCTCATCACCCTGGACTCAGTGTATTTCCAGGCTGGCTCCAGGGTCCAGTGTGCTGCGAGGGCCGTGAACTCCGATGGCGATGACGGTCTGGAGCTCAGTAGCCCCATAGTGTCCATCAGCATGGACGAGGGTGAGTCAAGCTCTTTGTATGGTTTTAAATGTGACATGATGAGCAGCTGCCGGCTGGGGTTCGCTCTCCCACTGCAGTGCTTGCTGTTCTTCCCTTAGACAGAAAATTGAAATATGAATAAATTATTATGTGGTGGATTTTTTGGTGTGACAAAATGTTCAATGTTTGTTTGTGTACGGCATGTTTGCAGGAATGTGCCAGCCTCGTGTTGTAGGCACAGTGGGGGCCGAGCCTTTCTCTGCCAGGCTGCGATACACTGGCGCCGAAGACTCAGACCACCCCAACCTCATCAAGCTGACTGTCACCATGCCTCACATCGATGGTACAGAAATAAAATATGTCAAAATATTGGAAGCTCCTCCGGGGCAGGGAGGCAAATTCTGGTGCCCTGTGTCGCTCATCAACCAAATTCTTTTAATAAGAGTCTAATTCAGTTAGCTTTTCCTTAATTGATGACCTGATTAGTGTCTGACTGCTTTGTGTCCTCCCTCAGGTATGTTGCCTGTTGTGTCCACCCGGGCCTTGTCAAACTTTGAGCTGACACTCAGCCCTGACGGCACTCGTGTCGGCAACCACCGCTGCTCCAATTTGTTGGACTATTCCGAAGTCACGACTCGCTACGGCTTCCTCACCGATGCCACCAAAAATCCTGAAGTGATTGGCGAGACAGCCCCCTACCAGTACAGCACTTCCCTCAGGGGAGCCAGCACACTGCGATACTACAGGAACCTCAACTTGGAGGCTTGTTTGTGGGAGTTCACCAGCTACTATGACATGTCGGAGCTGCTCAGTGACTGTGGGGGCAACATCGGGACTGATGGACAGGTGAGCGGCTCACCTCTCACCCCTGTTTGTCATCTCTAGACAGGAGGAGTGGGGAGTCGGGTCAGACCGCCTCATGGAACAGGAATGTGGACTCAGCAGTTACAAGAACATTTTAACTTCAAGTCATCCTGGATTATAAATTTTAATTGATCATTTACAGGCACATTCAAAGCCGCACTTGCCCAGTTGTTATTTCTGTCTAGATCCTAAAGTAAATACTAGCCTGTGGAGGAGTCACCTATAATTGTCTCGGGACGTTAACATCTGCAGTAATGACTAACCAGACGGCCCGCTTCCTTCACCTCCTGGTAGGAGCGGCCATTCGTCATGTCAGGGTGGAAAGGAAATAAGCAGTAGACACGTGCACAATGTGGTCTGTTCAACATGTGTTGCATCGCTGTCCAACTGTCAGACAGCCTGTGACATTTACTACAGTTGAACTGCTGCTAATTAAGACAAAATACCGGTTGAATCGTCAGGGTGAAAACCTCCGCCACGCCTCCTACTGAGATTTTTTAATTAAAGCCCAATATCACTTCAGTATAAATGTCGCCAGGTGA
Organism: Macroramphosus scolopax; assembly: GCA_901007825.1. Lineage (NCBI taxonomy): Eukaryota > Metazoa > Chordata > Actinopteri > Syngnathiformes > Centriscidae > Macroramphosus > Macroramphosus scolopax. The sequence continues at coordinate 118,321 of CAAKHC010004265.1, read as the reverse complement.
AACTTCTTTGGCCTGAATCCTTGTGATATAAAAGTGAATGTCGCCGTAATTAACACATCTTGACATGTTAGCTGGGTGAAGCTGTGGCTTTATATTTAACACAATAATGCCTGCAGGTTAGAAATTGATCATGTACATGAGATAAATGGTTAACAGAGACTGGACTTTATTGACTGGTTTCCACATTGATAATTAAAAAAATAGGGAATTTCAAGTCCATGAAGGAGATGGATGATTATCAGACGTACTCAAAACCCTGAAGAACACACATTTAGCAGTAAAGTCTCAAGAATGTATGGTCAGATCTTGCTGTATGTGTTGTATGTAGATGTTGTTGCTATGGTTACCTGCGGCAAATGACATTGGTTAGACACACAGATTGAGGCTTCACAAGTTCAGTTTCAGGATCCATGAGTTTCCCATCAATGGGAAAAGAAACAGTCTTTGTTCGGGGGGTGCCCCGTGACCCAAGTGCTTGTCTTAGTGGGCAGGCAGGCTGAGCAGAGACAACTCTATGCAGGCTGGGGCCAGTGTCATGTCACAGCTTAACAGGACCACAGGAATCTATTAAGGCCCAGCAGGCTGTGTCAGAAGGCCATTCGGCAAATCATTTGCCTGAGCTCTCAGCACCCAGAGGCACAAGCATGCCGCCACATGTAGACAGAGCCAGTGCAGGCAGGTACATCTTTCAGGTCAGAGGAAAGTGCAGATACCAGAAAGTGTTCCCTGTGAGAGGACTGTCACTCTGCCCATGTTAGGACGGCTCTTTTAAACACACTCCTGTGTAAACGTATGTAGTTGAAACACATCTTGAAACACATTAAATGACTAGAAATGCCCTCAGAGACCCCCACCAAGGTCCATGTAAACACGATGAATGGATCTACCCAATGCATCCTCCACCCTTGCTACACCCCTCCAACAAGCTCAGTGAAAATTGGCCAGGTAGTTTTTGTATAATGCTGCTAGCAGACACAAATCAAAGCCGGTTTAAAGTAGCATGATGAGCATGATTGCCCAGCAAAGTGTGTTGTAAATTCCCAAATATCTTCCAAATCCAGTCATAGTGCAGGTTTAATGAAATACTGCATTATTAAGAGCTGATCTTGCTTTTTAACAGCCATGATAGAATATTGTCCTGTATTTCAAGAGGTATAGCTCATTACTTTTACTTTGACTATGACTATAACCAGGATACATCAGTGACGAAGCATTTTGTTTTTCTCCGCAGGTGTTGAATCTGGTCCAGTCCTACGTGACCCTGCGAGTCCCTCTCCATGTGTCTTATGTCTTCCACTCCCCCGTGGGAGCAGGAGGTTGGCAGCACTTCGATCTGCAGTCCGAGCTGAAGCTCACATTCGTGTACGACACTGCCATCTTGTGGAGGGACGGTATTGGTAGCCCACCAGAGGCAGACCTCCAGGGTGAGACTCCACAGCAGTTTGCAGGAAACAATTGACGAACTGTGTTATATTATGAATGATGCATTAAAGCTGCATTAAAGCTGCATATGGTGGACTGTCTCCGCAGGTGCCCTGTACCCAACCAGCATGCGTATCAACGAGCAGGGACGACTAGTAGTCAACTTCCGCACTGAGGCTCGATTCAGAGGCCTGTTTGTCTTTGCTCATCCAGGTAAGATTTCTTACGAATAGAATGTAATATTATGGAATATTGTGGGTATATGATTAACTTTCAGCTTTGGATAATCAATAATTTCATCACTGCTTTATCTGACATTGTCACTGTAAAGAGCTGCAACAAAAAACAAACATTGTATGAAGTGTGTTCATGTCATGTTCTTCATCAGGTTCAGCACTAACCTCCATGGTGATGTGTCCGGACCACCCTGGTTTGACCTTTAACCTCAGTCTTGTGAGGAGCGAGCCGACCTACAGCCAGCCCATCCAACAGTGGACCTTTGTGTCAGATTTTGCTGTGAGGGGCGGTTTCATTGTCTTTTATTGTTTTTATTTATTTTTTCTTTCAGTTTCGGTGGCTGAATTCTTACAGGATGTGATTTCACTTTCAGGTGCGCGACTACTCCGGCACGTACACTGTGAAGCTGCTCACCTGTACCTCCCCTCCCAGTCTGGAGTACACCATCCCTCCTGTCTGCAATCCCAGAGAGACACTGACCTTCGACCTGGACATCCGATTCCAGCAGGTAAACCCTCAACCCGTCTAAATAACAGGAGGAAAAATATTGATCTTTGTGGGGCAAAAGTTGCATCCAAAAAGAAATATAATCAACAAAATGTAAAGTACTGATAATATATGTTTAAAAAACATGTATGGAGTATTTATGGACTATATATTAGAAATAGAACCTTATGAAGCCTTTAGTCTGTATGATGATGATCCTCCTTCCTCTCTACTTGACCGTATCTGTCAGAGGAAGCTCACTTCTGGTTCGTTCCATCCAATTAAGCACCGTCTGCAACTCATCACATTTACATTGACAGGGACGTATCGACCACTCCGTCTCCGTCTTTTATTCCAGTTAGCTGCATCTCATGCTGTAAGGGCAAAGCACACGAAGTGATCAAATGTTTTCCAATGAAGTGTCCCAGAAAAATCTATCCAACCCACTTGTGATGATTTTAATTTTAAAATTGATTCTGATAATTATATTAAAAGACAAATGAAAGAAAACTGTCACATCACATCAATACACCGTTAGAGGGTGTAAAAGAAATCTGAGTAAAATGATGTCTTCAAGTATGTCATGTTCAAATTGTCGAGTGTAAAAATGTTTTACAAGTAGGAACATGTGATTATTCATAGATGTGTTGATGGGGATTGATGGTTTGTTTAGCTTGTGTCTATGTTATTAACTGAACTCTCTGCTGGTGTGTGTCTGTCTGCCACCAGGTTAGCGATCCGGTGGCGGCTGAGTTCAGCCTGAACACGGAGATGATCCTGCTGTCCAAGCGGACGCTCTGGCTCTCAGACGGCTCCATGGGCTTTGGACAGAAGAGTGACACGGCCTTCTCACTGGGTGAGACACTAACACCGGGTTGAGGGGGAAGTATTTCAAAGATTTAAAGTATGTGAAAATCTGATTGGACTCTTGAATGTTCCGTTCTATAACATAGAGTTGAAGGGCGGTTGGCACTTCATATGAAACGCTTGTGGATTTGAAAAATGAATCGTGACTGGATTTTCCTTCTGATTAAACCACTTTTCTATCACTTTCTGAAGCATTAGTTTTGCTGTGAGTCTAGTTCAACCGGTTTGATGCAGACTTGAGACCTGCCTGTCTCTACCGGGCACTTGACCTGGGAAATTGCCAGTCTTGACCTGACTCAAGACTTGATTGTGAGGACTTGAGACGTACTTGCAAAGCAATTACTCGTTCCCAACTCTGCCTGTGAATCTTCTATATATTGTAGAAATGTTCCACGTTACGTTCTGACTCTCCAGGACACGAGAAAAAATCCTGTCATTCTGACTTCATGTCCCAAAAAAACAAGATCTTCGAAGTATTGAAGTGGCTGTCGAAGTATAAAAAGAACTTGTTGTGAAGGTTAAGGAAATAGTTTTTGCTTGTTGGAGTCGAAGCAGAATTAATAATTGAAGTGAACTTTACACCATCAAGTTTGTACACTGATGGGTGACACTGCTCTTCTCTTCCTTCAGGGGATGTGATCTACGGCCGCGTCATGGTGGATCCCGTGCAGAATTTGGGAGACTCCTTTATTTGTAATATAGAGAAAGTCTTCCTGTGCACGGGAGCTGATGGATACGTCCCCAAATACAACCCCGGCAACTTTGAGTTCGGCTGTCTGGCAGATGCTTCATCGCTCCTCTACAGATTCAAAATCATCGTAAGTGTAGAAACTGAATACTTCACATTACGCCATGTGCCTTGTGTCCTCTAAAACCTACATTCTTCCCTTTCTGTCCACACAAGGACAAAGCCCAGCCAGAGACGCAGGCTAAGTCGTTCGGAAATGTGGCTTTTAATGCCTTCCTGGCAGTGGACGACTCCGGCGCTCTATCTCTAGTGCGGCAGCCCGGCTCCGATGGTTTCAGGATGGATTCCTCCGCTCTCTTCCAGGTCAGGCCCGGTACAAGAAGCATAATCAAGTTTCCAACATTCTAATATTTCACCAACCTGGGATGAGTTTCAGTTATCTTGTGCGGCTGCTTCCTGGCTCCGAGGGATCAGGTGTAAACGTCCTGCAGCAAAAGCTTCTGTGCTTTATAAGAAACACTGAAAGGAACTTCTCCACAGATTCTTTACTTTTGCTTCTTAACAAGCCGAGAAAAAGAAAATCAATAACCTGACACTTTGTGCATCCGAGCACACGGAAGTTCTTAGTGTGAACAATCCTGTCACTATGCGGCCTGGCCTTTCCCCGGCCTCCGGTGATACCATCATGTACCCGACTTCCTCCCTTTACTGCAAGTTCAGATTTCCCCCCGTGGTCTGTGAGTTTTCTTGGCTCGTTTAAATGTCAGGATGCCTACAAGCCCTTCGAGTATTTCCGGGCAGCAAAAAACTTGTTACACAGTGTTGTTAATGTTACGCCAGCTTCACTGGAAAAAATATTACACCGAACCTTCAAATGGGTCCAGAAGGGAAGATGCATTGATGGTGGTTTTATGGCCTGAGCTCATGCGGATCACTGAGAGGGACAATTCGGATAAAAATGACCTACAGGTAGCAATTTTAACGATAAATGTTTCTCCTTCCAGGTGTCTGCAGGGAGAGAGTGGTTCATCCACACTATCTACACCGTCCGCTCTCGGGAAAATGCTAACAGGGGCATTGGGAAGCGAAGCCTGGAGTACCACATGGTGAGCCAACACACTAGTCTGCCATCAACGGGCCAAAAGCGCATCAGAAGATCTGCCAACGATGTGCCAGACATTATAGAGGATATTGGCGTGAACAACAATCGCGGCACCAACATCCTGCACATCTCGCTGGATCGCAGCAGCCAGCGGAGAACCAGCCCGGAGAAGGAGATCTTCACCAAGGGGATCATTCCCCGTGAGCTCAACAAGAGCGACGACAGTGACGACGGACTCGTGCTGATCATTGGCCTGTTAGTCGGGCTGCTCCTCACGGTGCTCGTTGTTATTGTGGTGGTGTTGCTGGTGCGGTCCAAGCGGGAGAAAACAGCGGCGCCCAAGAGCTCCGGCAGCGCCGAGCCCATGATGACGCAAGGAGCCGGCGACAGCTCAGAGGTCTAACGAACAGACCGATCCTGGAGAATGTTAGTGGACATTTTTATTTTGCAAGTGCCTCACATTTAGATAAATAAATATTGTGTGTGCGTGTGCGTGTGTGTGTGTGTGTGTGTGTGTGTGTGTGTGTGTGTGTGTGTGTGTGTGTGTGTGTGTGTGTGTGTATGTTGTGAAGCGACACAAACTTCAAGAGCTTTGATTCTGTTCACAAAATCTACTTGAAATACTGCATCACATCCTCGGCTGCGGTGCCGTCTGGACACTGACCAGGACACTGACT
>CAAKHC010004265.1:44166-112822 GCA_901007825.1 Macroramphosus scolopax | reverse complement strand
GAAGTCTGACCGCCCAGAGAGAGGGGCAATGACGTGTGTGTGTGTGTGTGTGTGTGTGTGTGTGTGTATGTTGTGAAGCGACACAAACTTCAAGAGCTTTGATTCTGTTCACAAAATCTACTTGAAATACTGCATCACATCCTCGGCTGCGGTGCCGTCTGGACACTGACCAGGACACTGACTCTGTTAGCATCTGTTTAAAGGCACTTGTTAAGTCGTCAGCACTCACTTTTCCATTCGCTTTTGATGCCACTTGATCCAAAAAAAAAGGTGTTATTCTGTTTCCAAAGGTGCTACAAGAGAGGCCTCCTAAAGGATCATTCCAGTATTGTTCAACCTGGGTCATATAGTTTATTTTTTCTCTCTCACACTCTGTTGTCTTCCTGCAACAACTCACTTCCTGAGTGATTTCAGAGGAAGGGATCTGTAGGGATCCTTTTCTATGATGTTGTCAGACAATGATGACAATCTGAGCCTGTCAGGCGGCAAAAACAAAGGACCTTTTGTGATTTAACAGACTTAGATGCAGCTCGTTTGGATTATATTATAAGAGTTCAAACTCTTATTCTCAATATTGAAATTGATCCAATACATTTAATCATTATTAATCATTTTGACCCAACCAAATGGAAAAATGGGGCCCAGGTTAAAAATAAAATCGGCATGTTACTTTAAGCTGAATGACATTTGGGAGTTTTACTGAGAAGCTGGATGTTTGGAACCAGCAGGAGTTAGTACGAGTGATTCGCTGCTTTGTTGCTGCACAGTTTACTCACAGCGGCGAGCCCGTCTCATTTGTCCTTAGATGCAGTTTGTGCCTCAGACATCACTGGATTTTCTTTTTAGGTTTTATGTTGGATACAATTGTCCCGTGTGATCAGCAAGACGTCCACTCAAATGAAAAAAACAACAAAAAAAGATTTTAATTTTGTTTTCTTGTGCTTATGTTTATTTCTGCATGCATTTAGTTTTTGTATCTTAAGATTGTTTGAAATTGTACAAACGAGTCCAGATGCTGATTTGAATGAAATTGTTGAAGTGCGTCTCATCTACTGTATTTCCAGCAGTTTTACTCTGTATTTTACAGTATATCCCATGAAAAGGTATTTATCAGTACAGTGTGACCAGGATACTTTAGTTTTTTTTATGATATTACGACCGTATGGTCGAATCAAATAAGAGAAGTGAAAATGTTACAATCTTTAGAGACTTTCAAGACAGCTGGTCTGCAACGCACGGGTGTCGTTTAATAGCTGTTACACTGTTTCCACTATTGACACAACTTGTGAGGTAAAGTGACGACTACGGTTTCGTCTTAGCGACACGTTGAACTCCAACTTCACCTCCCAACTGGGCTGTGTTGAATGTGCTGTTTGATTTTTCTATCAGAAATGCTTTACCCACAATCACCATCTTTACTTTCAGTCATTCTTGAATGCATTAACTTATTTTTCTTGTTATTTAGGGCCTGACATAAATCATATAATTCATTCTCCTTTTATTAATGTTGATTCAAGCCCATTATATCCTCTCAAAAATGTAAAGTTGTTTACTTTCATATACGATACACCAACTGTTTATTACAATATTAACCAATGAGCATAAGATGAACCGTCATTCAGGATTTACACAGACAGTGTTTCCCTTTCTCTGTTTCCTTTACGTTTCCAGCTGCAGCCACTGGATTACCTCATACTACTGAGTACCTTCATACACACTTCGTTCTGTAATGAATGTTCGGTTTGGGATTTTGCTTTGAGGGGGAAAAAAAAAAAGTCTATGCAACCTGTGATACCTTCATAAAATGTTAACCCAAGTACGATTTGATTTCAATGCACAATTTGCTTGCTAATCATTGTTTGACACTGAATCAATGTAATGTGGTTCTGTTACTCAAAATGCTTTGAGCGCATTCTGAGTTCTTATGCACATGTATGTATATATGTACTACTTATAAATATACCAGTTGGATGTTTTGGGAATGGTTATTGTTCGACAATGCATACTGTACGTGCTGTAAGTATTTGTAAGATAGACCAGAAACACCACATGGTCTGCAAATAAATAATTTTTTCAAGAAAACATTACGACATTTGATGGTTTTTCTTGTTGTGGGCTGAAAGCTCCTGTTGAGCTGATATGAGAAGCCACTACAAGTACTTTAAATCCACATGGAGACTGTAACTGAAAGTAAATGGAGTAGGCACATACTGTACGACAACTCAGTAAACCATGTGCTTTTATTACCAGTGCATATTCATAGAGAAAAACAAAAAGTTTGTATTGGTGTGAGACAAACTGTGGAGGTTAAAATGCTTCGGACACATCTTAAAAAGGTGAGCCTGTGACTCTCGAAAAGAAGTCTGGGCTTCTGTTTGGCAACAAGTCAAAAAAACAGATCATGTGCATGAACAAAGCAGCTTCCTGGTTGAGTCCAAGTCACATTCTGGTGCTCAGACATTCCCCACGTTGGAGGTGGTGATTGATGCACAGTGCTGCGGGTGATGATGTCAACCAGGAAGCTGCCACTTCCGACCATGTCTGTTGTCCCGTGGCACCAGTTTCTACATATATATCCTTTATTTAACCAGGTATTCTCATTGAGATTAAAATCCCTTTTTTTCAAGAGTGCCCTTACACACAATGAACACCAGGGGGAGCACGGACAGCAACAGCTCTAATAAAGGTACAGGAGTTTCCCTCAGGAGTTTTGATGCAGTGCAGGCAGAAACTCAGAGCTCACAGCAGTTTGTAAAGTAGCGTACAACAATATCATAGGCATGAAATCTAAAGCATAAATGTGTTTACTGGAAAATGTCATCTAAATAAAATCATCACGTACTAATACTTCTGTGGCTGTTTTCCAAAGTGACAGCCCAAACGCTGTGTAAAACAGAATTCACATTCCATCCCATTCATTCGTATGAGCCTGGATCAAGACTGAATTTGTACAAATTAACATGCTCCGAAAAGGTCAAAATCATATCACCTTAAAAAAAGAAAGAAAGAAAAACAATATGCTGTCCAATTGAAACGGTGATCAAATTTTGGGTGAATTTTCCTGAGATGTGTGTGTTTCTGTTAGCACCTAAATGAAAAATACCCTTTAATTGTTATTTGATGATCAAAACGTGTTTATGAGCTTATATCTTGAGCGTAATTGTGACCAGAGAAGCAAAACACGTGACCGTCTGTGACATCCCAGTAATATCTAAGAGTTTTTTTTAGCTTTGGAAAAGAGCTGCTCATGTGCACAAACGTTGTCCAAATGCAGGGGGGTGGGGTCAGGTACTGAATTCTGTTTTAAGATTGAAATTTCCCCTTTTAAAAAAAGGAACCAGATAAAGTGTGAAGCTTCCAAAAAAAGCACATCTATTTAGAAAAATAATTTGTCAAAGCAGAGCTAGTGTATAAAATAAAATAAATTAGCTTTTTTTCCCCATTGTTTTTTTTTCCTTTTCTTTCAAACAACAGATATTAACAAAAAACGATCATTGTGCTGCTTACATTAGCAATAAATAGGACACTCTTCCGTCTTTTTAAGCGTGTGCTGGGTACGTTTCAAAAGCACACTTTTAAACAGCTGCCATACACACCTGGAACCCCCCCTCCCTCCTGCTGCTCTCCGAATAGCCAAACGGCCGTGTGTTTTTAAAATCAAAGCGCATACATACATACAGCGTGATCTAATTTACACAATATACATTTATGTCTATACAGTACATACAGCAAATCAATGCACAGATGGCGGTGACATGTACGATATTAGATAATAAGAAATTTGACATTTCATTGCTGGAGAAGTGTAGCGCTGTTCATTTTCACTGTAAGCATTAACTAGTGCTGAGAAAAGCAACCAATGAGTACACCGTGTTGCTTCATAGGCATTAATAAAAGTTCATGCATTTGGACAAGTTATGGCTCATTAAATACTTCAATCTATCTACTAGCCCCGTCCGTCTCACAGATGCAGTTTCATAAAACCATCAGCAGCGTACAACACGCATGCATGCCTTTGCACGTTCTGTAAAACCAGTCCGCAGCCTCATGACCATTGTTTGCCCCGACTACGCTACATCAACCAACTTTAAATACGACATTCAATACACACCAGAAGCAGTAAAACTCAGGTTCAGACACTTAATTCTTATCCGGGAGATCGGCTGATGTGCACATTAAAAAAAGGCTGTATTGGAAAGGTCATTGCACCCCGTGGAATACATTGGTTGTGTCAGTTCTCGCAGTAACAGAGAGCAGATCTACTGCAGGTAGCGGTAGACCTTGAAACAGTGGTTCCCAGAGTCTGCCACAGCCACATGACCATCAGATGTGAGGGCCAGGCCCTGGGGGCCGTAAAGGGGGTCTGCTGTGGTGTTGATGTAGGAGAGGAAGGACCCTGAGCTGTCGAACACCTGGTTAAAAACACAACGCAGTTAAAGTGAGCAAAATACGGACAAACGTGCCTTCTGCATTCAATGGAATGTAGCTTTGTCGAGCAAACCTGAATGCGACTGTTTCCCCAATCAGCAACGATGATGTTCCCGTTGGCATCAACAGCGACACCTGTCGGAGCGTTGAACTGGCCATTCCCCTCTCCATGGGAGCCGAATTTAAACAGGAACTCACCATCCGCATTGTAAACCTGCAGGAGGGGACACATGAGATATACAGAAATACTGCAACACATCAGTCACCTCACTGCTTCATTCTGGTGTGTTGACAAAGAAACTGTTATCTTGGGACAAAGTATAAGAGATGTGACCTCAATAAATAGATGCTTGAGCCCTTTTATCACCACGGATGTCTTGAATTAAATTAGAGACACCTCGACCCATCATTGACTAACCCGTCCTGATCTAATCTCTACCTCATCCGTCTGTTCTCCAAATGTTACTTATTCTTTATGAAAGTCTGCACAGTTGGTTCAGATTGTTGAGAACATCGACGTCAGCATGTGGACTATTTATTGAGGGTGTTTGAGGGCTTTGGTGTGTAAGACTCTCTTAAGCATGATGACTTTACTCAGTCCCAACATCCGGTCCATATTGAACAATATACTGCAGATATTTGTCCACAATACTTGCAATGGGTGTTTTAAAAACTACATGTTAAGCACACTGTATGCCGACTATACACACACACCCCACAACACATGCACAAAGTCGTACCTTGACTGAATGGTTGTGGAAGTCTGTTACCACGATTTCATTCTTGTTATTTACGGCCACAAAGTGAGGACCTGGAAGCAGCAGAGGGGACAAACAGGGAAAGACAGGACAGATAATCAATCCACTGCTTCACGACATACAGAACAAGAGTACACGAGTACACAAGCTTTTTAGGACTTTGAGAACAAGACACATAATTAATGGGCACAAACAGACGCAGAGATGAGGTGAGTAAACACTTGAGATGTGACAAAGCTCAGGTATCAACACTCACGGATTACTTACTGAAATTGGGGCCAGATTTACTAAGCTTTTGTTCCAGAGCATTGTTTGCACCACTTTTCTCTAAAAGACAAGGAAAGGGCACATGTGAGAAATGTTTCTGCAATTCTGTTTGCTGCCGAAGTGAATTCAAAGGCAGAGATCCAAGTAACTCAGACAAACTGTATCAGACATCAAGGAGAGCAAGAATGTTCTGCATGCATTGGTGCACATTGTGCATCAAAAACATCCTGAACTACACGGCATCATATGAGGCGGCTCAGATCCCACAGTACCTGCAAAATGTCTGTCTGATGTTCCTTTGGCTCCGAACTTTGTTACCAGCTTCCCATTTGACTGGAAGATGAAGACACAGCAGGCCTTGTTATCAGCCGTGATGATGTGTCCGTTCTTGTCCACAGCCACACCTTTGGGTCCCATCAGTCGACCGGCACCGATTTTGTTCTGTGACAGCCAGGGAAACAGTTTTATTTCAGATTCATTGGAAGAAAAACTCCATTTTCTCCTGGTTAAGACCATTTACCTTGAACTTGCCATCTGAGGAGAAGATGCTGATCCATCTGTTGTCATAGTCGGCCACAATGATGTCACCATTCATGTCCACTGTGACCCCTGTGGGGCGCTGCAGCTGCCCCGGTGACCGGCCTCTGACCCCGAACCTCATCTTAAACTGGCCATCATTTGAGAATACCTGGACAGGAGATCCCAGCTTAGAGCTAAACAATGACATAGTCCTACATTTTCATTGCAGCATGAGTAAATGACACACCTGTATACACTGGTTGTTGCTGTCTGCCACCACGATCCGACCGTTACTGGAGGTCGAGATGCCTTGCAGGTTGGTAAACTCTCCTTTATCTCGCCCTCTTGTTCCTGTCAAATAAACAATATATCAGACTGTCATGTAAATATACTTCTACTGGGTTTAAAATATTGTTGGCTCAACTGCAAAGTCTATTATTGCATATAACAACTTTCTGGTGTATTAACGAATATGCAGATTATTCAGCTATGAGAACTCTAATGAAGCACCAGACAACTCAGTCAACAGAAACTGTAGCCGGTTCTTCACCCACCCACTCTGTAGATCAGCTCATCCTCTATCGGGTTTTCCTTTTTCTTGATAGTGCTGTACATGCTGGAGGGCCTGCGCACCGCCTTCTGTCGAACATGACCTCCGCCTCCGCTCGGGGACTTGACTCTTCTCTTCACATCGTCTGGTGACTGCAGGACATCTGAAGGCTTGACAGCACGCAGACGGAACGGACTCCCCCTCACAGGCTGCTCATATAGCAGCAACGAGAAGGTGAATTCTCCCTCAGAGCGGATGGTGTATCCAACTTCATAGGTGCCGTTCTTGTTGTCCACCACCTCCGCCTCGGTGCACACTCCCTCTGCAGAGAGTATCTCTGGCCTCAGAGCTGCATTGCCCGTCTTCACCAGCTCTCCATCTTTATCTTTAGTGGTGACGGTGACGGTGGTGTGTTGGCCAACCAGCGCGTGTCTCAGGCCTTCGCCAGTGGCAACACTTGTGTGGCCCACAGCTCCTGTTGTGATCAGGACTCCCAGGTTTTGGATCGAGCGCCGTAGGCCATCCGTTTCCACCTGGCATTCCAGATGTCCGTTGTCATGGGGATACTCGGGAAAGGTATACCGCGCCAGGGCGCTGACCCGCTCACCCATCTGTTTCTGGACCAAGAGGACCTCAGTGGCGCTGCCGTGGCTCAAGGCCTGCTCCGTGAAGTTGCAGCTGCTTTGTATGTTCTCTTTGCCTTGAAGCAGAGACGTCAGCTGGGCTTGAAGCACCTGAAAACATCCGCACACGAGAAGATAAAGTCAGTGGTGTTGGACGAACATGCGGAACATGACTACACATTTACAATCCCTCCCATTAAAAAGAAGAAAAAAAAGCATCACATGAGCCTCTGACCTTCTGCTTGGTGCTGCAGATGTTCTCCACCTCAGTAATAAGAGCATTCTTGCGTTGGTGTAAGGCCTTCTCCAGCTCGTCAAAGGTGTTACTGATTTCAGTCACTGCCCCGTTCTTCCTGTCTGTGAGCTGTTTGGAGATCTCATTCACAAGATCAATGGCAGCCGTCAGCTGAGGTAGTCTGCCGCAAGGAAGGAAGGGGAACAAAAGCAACAATTAAAACAAACATCCTTTAGTTACAGTTATAGTTATATAGTTCCAAGTGTAATCTGATCATTCGTTAAAAGATTGAAAGCGAACCTGTTGCGCACAGCGTCCAGCTGATTCTTCAGAGCTGACTTGTGCTGTTCTAGCACGTCCCTCAGAGGAACCGTCACATGTTCCCGGTGTTCTCCTTCTGTACACTCCAGACACATGGCTGTCTCACATGACTCGCAGTAGAACTCCATCACCTGCAGATGGTGCAGTGGAGCGACAACTCAACATAGTTCTAGGATTACTTAGAAATTCCAAAACAATGTTAATATGAGCTCTTGTGAGGTATATATAGTGTTGCTGTGAGCTTGTGTTGACCCCGACTACAGTCTGGTTATTTTAACGTACCTTCCCCTCGTGGTTGGGGCAAGACAGGGGCTGGCAGGCTGTGGCTGCACTGGCTGACTCAAGAACACTGCAGGCCTCTGGTCGGCTGCACTCTGGATCCCGTTGTAAAACCTCCATTAGGTTTGTGATAAAGAAGTTGTTCTGCAGAGCAGCCACGCCCTTCTCAGGCAGGATAGAGGTCTGTCTGCACACTGGGCAGGACAGTGTCAGAGACTGAGGAGGGATATAGTTCTGCAGACATCTAAGGGAGAAACAACAAGTTCAGGGGATTGATTAGGATAGTGGGCTAATCTCCAACATCTTCCAGGGTCTTTAGAGGATAATTGATTTATTGCATTTGGCACCAAAGTATATTTAAACAGCCAAGTTGTGGATGCTTACAAACCTTAGCCTTGAAGAATCCTCTGTTTGCATGTCTAATATTACTTAAAAGGCCAAAATACTGAGAGAAATGCTGGCATGCATTGTTTGCTGCGGTGAGATTACATTGTTGAGGGAGATAGATCACAAGAATCATTCAAATGCAATGAAAAAAGTAATCCGTAATTCCGTAATCTGCTCTGTGTCTGAATATTACGGGAGAGCATTAGGGTCAATGTAAAAAAAAACTTTGGATTTCTGGCTGTTTTTTCAGAATTCCTAGTTATAGTTTATAATATAATATAGTTTATTATTTTGTTCTGAAAAAAAGTCAGAAGTCATTTTTTTAAGCTGACCCTTGTCCTCTTCAGTAGAATAAAGTACAGACAGAATCATCACTATAAATTCTGTTACACCTCAGGCCTAAAATGATGAAAAGAATCATCATCCCTGAACTGTTCTTTACATTGTTTTAGGACTCCATGAGATGTCATTGGTTTGACAGTCAAGAACCGCACCCACTTCATATTGTATACTGTGCAAATATCTTCAGGCACATTGATGCACAACTCACTTCTCACAGAAGGTGTGCAGGCAGGGCAGCACTTTGGGGTTGTGATAACGGTCGAGGCAGATGCTGCAGACCAGGAACTGCTTGTCTATCTGCCGGACCACAGGGCTGGTGCTGCCGGTCTCAAGCTTCGCCATGGTGACGGACATTTAAACGGGTGCTCAGGGACCACTTAGCCTGCACAAACAGAGGGGGAAGAAAAGGGAGAAAGGTCAAGGGAGGCTTGAGGAAGCATTCAAACTGTGTAAGGAGGGCGTATTCGCTTACACTAAGCATGGGAAGGAGTGAGTCATAATGCTGTTGGCATTATAAAACCACAGCAAAGTTTTGTGTATTTCTCCCTCCTTATTATATATAAACATACATTTATTATCATCAAAACTGTGTCAGTGGGATTTTTTTTCATCTGCAAAGCCAGAGGTTCTTTCACTTCAGAAAAGCCTACAAGGAAATGCTGAAGGAATATTAATACATGTGGTGACCACCAGAGGGCGCACGTCCCAGTCGAGGCAACTATGCAGTCCAGAAGCCAATGTGTCCGTATTTACACAGGGGGGGTTGAAATGCAGTGTGTACTGTATAAATACAATTAAACTAAAACTGTTTTAATGCATCAAGTGTAAAAGTCAGCAATGTTTTGATGCAGAATGTGTATACTGCATCACATATGACTGGAGGCCTGATGAGGTAGCAGTTGCTGCAACATGAAATTGTATCACTGGGTCAAGCGTAGATTATCTCAGCGTGCCAGAGACATGCTGCACATCTGTCATGTTGCACATAGTTTACATGAACAAAGGATTACATGAACACAGGCATGATGCTTTAATATGGTCAATGAACACGTCCATGTGTCAGCCATCCGTCTGTGTTTGGGGGTCATCCAGTTTGTACTGTAACTGAACTACTGGAAGTATTTTGTTTTTGTTAATTCAGCTGTAAAATCAATCTTGCAGTCTATTTTTTTTTTAAGCTTTCTCCCACAAGATCTTATTTCAGGAATCTGGGACACAACATTGCCTTTGTAGTCTTCAAAATTAACTACAGATATGTCTGCTGCTGTCACGAACCACATCTGTCCTGCTGGACCGTGTGTCTTGAATGAAAGCTCCATCCACTTCAGTGACATGTCATTATAAATAGATGTAATTCAGAAGCACGGTATGTAGGCTACTGTAGAGGAAGATTAACGGAGTGTTAAAATAAAGTGCAGAGTGACAAACTAAAGGAGAAAATAATGTCACAGATAACAAAAGTCTCTTAAAACTGATGAACTCCATTCTAACTTTTTTGATGCAATTGTTTTTTTTTACTTTTCTTCTGTGTAACAGACACACAGACGCTGCTCGGGGACGCACCTCCGACAGAGGTGGGTTGACCCTTGGACAGGCAGGGCAAGACAAACAAACAGAGCGGACGAAGCTTCAGATGAAAATAAATACAAGAATAAAAGAACATTTGGAAAACAGAAATAAATAAGATATTCAACTATTTAAATCCATCTCAAATTTCAAGTGTGACCAGAAATGAATTTCATATATATCCTCAGTAAAAAACAACACTTATTTAAAGGGTATCAATAATGATTACATGAGGAGTTCATACTTCATGGATGTGTCATGTATATCCAGCTTTCTTTTCTTTGTGTCACACAGGTGGTCCAGTAGGATGTAGCTTATCACCTCCACCTTCCACGAGACCGTGTCGGAGGTATATGAGGCCTTAGAGAGGTCAGCAATAAGAGAATATCCTTTGGCAGCAAACACCAACACCATTCGTACCGAAAACATTCCCTCATTTAGTCTTTTGAATGGTGAATCGTTCCAAAATCTCTGGCGACAGCGAGTGATTCCCATCATGTTAATACTCTTCAAACCTTTCAGTGATCGTCATCCCAGCAGAGGTCATTAGAGAAGAGAAATGTTACGTCACAGGACAAACGTGATCACTTAGATCACCTTTGTATTGATTTGCAGTGAGTGTTTCCTCTGGTGGAGGGAGAGGAGCTGAACCACGCCAGCCAAACGCCCCACTGCTCATTTATTCAGGTGTTCCCTTTAATCTGTCATCTGCCTGTAAGTGAGCCTCTCTTCTTTCGTATGAGGAAGAGGAAAGAGGAAGCTGAAGAACACCACTCCCATGATTCCTCTGAGTTCCTTCCCTTGACGCCCAGCTGGCTGAGTTCAGGCACCACCACCTGTCTGCCTGACTGTCTGTGGGGAGGTGGGGGAGGAAGTGGGGGTTCGCAGGGAGCTGCACTGCCTGTCTCACATGAGCAAGTCGGCCTCAGAAGCAGCTGAAACACAGAGCAGCGAGATCTAACAATGGCATTCCAGCTCTGCTCACGACTCACCACCCAACATCTCTTCCTCCTTTCTATTGTCCCCTGCTTTCTCCCTTCTTTCTCTCTCTCTCTCTCTTTAGACCATGTACATGTCTTGAACTCAGCCACAAACATCTTGCGGAAGGGGATTTTTCTTCAGGCACGCAGGCCCTATTGTTGGTCCTTGCCAGTGATTACAGACCTACTGACTAAGGAGTTCTGCCTGGCACACTGACCACAGCCCTTCACCAAACCTCGCAGCCCCCCCCCCTCCTCTCCACTCCCCCTGAAGGCCCTCCCTTCCCCAGGCTGTGTCGCTTTCACACAGAATTACAGCAGCTGAACAGTGACATCAGGAGGAGAAGGGAGGAGCCAAAGCCTGCAGGCTCCTCCTCTTTTGGCTGGCTCACCGCTGCCTTAAGGCCTACAACAGTCTACCCCCTCCTTCCCTTCCCTTCTCTTCCTCCCTCCCCGTCCATTCCCTCAGCAGCCCTCTTCCTCCCACTCGCCTCACCACAGAAAGAGGATCTTTCTTTAAAAACAGTCCCTGAAAGCAGCTCAGTTATGCATGAGCTCAGAGAAAAGATGAAACACAGTGAAACCATTGCGACTCTACAAGGCTTCATTTCAGAGCTCTGAACAGCTCAGTTCAGACACACGGAACCTTCCAACAACTGTCAAACCTTCAAACAACCAACTTGAGTTATTAATAATAGTGCAGAAACACATAGTTACAGTATTCACAGAGTACAATCGAGTGACCTAAATCTGCAAGGTGTGATGTTTGAAGCAGCACGTGACGATGATCAGCCCTTCATGCAGATGAGGTTCATGCGTTACGCAACACAGTTTTCTCTTCACTTGCTGGATCCGATGGTGCAACATGACATGCACATATTTCTGCAGATTGTGTTTGTACATTCCTCTGTTTTCATTCGGAGGCATCTCTTGCCACTCTCACCCGACATACTTAAGAAGCTTAATGTCCTCCTGCGGGGTCACGCCCTGTCTGCCATCTGGATTAAGTGTGTGTATCTCAGACTCTGATGATACCATCTTGGTGTCCGCTCAGCTCAAATCTGCTTTACAGCTCACACCACACATGCACGTACTACTTGATTCGATAGATTACCACTAATAGATGATAGTCGATCCTCGGCAAACTGTCAGGAGATGCTTGAAGCGTCTGCGCGCTGAACATCTTAAAGACTGGACTGTGTAATATTAATTGTTTCATTAGCTAATCATATTTGGAGAAAACACTCTCTCAGATTAATCTGATAAGATTTCCGCCATCGCGTTTCCTGATGCTGCATGTTGCAGTTGTGTCACTTTAAGACCTGTCAGTGCTCCGTAATACTGGAAGTTATGACTCACCAGCTCGTCCAGTACATGAAATGATACGTTTCAGCCTTGTGACTAATGGACGGAATGAATTGTGTTATCTTTAGTGGATGATAAAACTGACATTATCCCCCCCAGAATTGTCTGTCTGTATGATAAATTCACATCACCAACAGACTTTTAAATTATTTATGAGAGCTGTTACATAAGATTCTGTTGGGAGAACCTTCCCATCATGGCATTGAAATTTCTTCTTGGACAAGTTTTCTTCCAGACAAATATTCATAACTGAATATCGGGTGAGAACAATCAGACATGTACTTGGAGAGTGCAGTACTATATCCCACCCTTCTATTATATACATCTGAAGCCATCATATACGTCTGGATGGATTTGGCCCTCCATTTTTCCATAAAGGTCCAAGTGATGTTTCCCATCGACACATGTTGACCAGCAGTTGCTGTTCAGCAATGCTGTAGTTCAGGTTGTATATCTACAACATCGTCTGACACAATCAGCACACACAACAACGGCTGTGCTGTGAGAGAGGAAGTCGGCTCCACCTCGCCGAACACAGCTGATGCAGTGGAGGTGTGTCTGTCGCTCGCAGGTCACGCTCTCTTCTTTGGAAAGTCGCTACTGTTTTGTCATCAAACTTAATAGATGTGACAGTGATGACGACTGGAAGTGCCGCTGTTAAAGGAAGCATTCGTCATGAGTTCCACTCAGGAACAGACAGTGTTTGTGTCATCTTGTTGACAGACCGGCACTCTGAGGGCATTTCTTCATTTGTTAAATGTCTCCTTCCCAAAATGAAATAGCTTCTTCTTTGGCCCTTTCTAATGAGCGACAGACAGACAAAGACAGCAGAAACAATGATAGGAGATATTCACTGTGGCTCGATATAATATCACTAAAACAATACTCGTGGTGTTGAGAATACACACAGAGAATGAAAGTCAACAAATGACAAAGGTTAGGTGGGTGAGCAGGCTGTAATTTGTGTGTTCCCATCATTCCTCAGCTATGACTATTTAGGGTTCCAGGATGTTTGCACTTCAAGGTCCAAAAAAGAATTCTCACTTCCTTTCCCCGTCCCCTGTTTGAGTGAGAGGAAAGAATCATCGGGCACATCCAGTAGTTTCAATCTGCCTCTACTTCCAGGCCCCGTGTTGTTCTGTATCTCCATACTGATGTTGACCGTGTGTCACCGCAGCTGAGAGGACTTCAGACTACTGCGTTCACATGAGCGGTCAGCTGTGTGCCGGACTTGTAAACAGGAGTAAAACCCTCGGTGACCCGACAACTTGGCTGCTGAAGATGAGCTATCAGGATGAGTTTTAAAAATAGACGCCGGTCGGTGGATCCGTCAACATCTGTGGTTGCCTGCGCATGTGTCACTGTGCAGTGATGTGACCGAGTCAGCTGAGTTCTGCTTCTGAGTAAACGCTGCTGTTTAAAAGGAAGAAGAGATGTGTTTGACGAAGAGGGAGAAGAGAAAATATCTTCTGCATGAATGTGCATTTCTGTTAACAACCTCACAGAAAGAATTGGACATGTCCCCCTCTCTTCATTTATCCCATTAACTCTTTCCATATTCTGCAAGATCACGTAGCAACAATCCTTTAACCCTTAACAGAATTGCCTTGCATTGTGAATGTTTGATTTGTGTTTGAATTAAGAAGATTAACAGTCCACGGTACTGTTCATATATATGTGTGTTTCGGCTTTTCTGGTTCAATGATAAATCAGGAACCTTCTGCTCCTCCAACTAACAAGCTCCACTTACACTTCACTGCATCATATGAAGGACTCTGTCTCGGTGCATCAGTCTCTGTCAGACTGGTCATAGCAGTGGACAATGGGCTCAACATAAAGAATGAAATACTGTATGTGGATACGATCTACGCTGACCCACCAATGATGTTACAGTTCTACTTTCTGTCTGAGTGCACAAACACTGTTTTTGCACAACGCAACGTCCAACCAAAAGTTGCTGACCAAGTGTGTGCAGTCGGCAAAGATTAGTTCTGTCGTCTTTCATCTTCCTTTGTCTGTGGACATTAAGATTGATAAGATCTGACTGCGAGAGGATGAGGAGGTGACCACGTGATGTCAAATACAGTAGAGGTCCTAATCAACGCTGACACAAACAGGGAGTCAGGAGATATGTGTGTCTCTTCCTGTGCGCCCACCAACACAAAAAGGCTGACGGAGGACGATGCGGCACGCTGGCAGCGTGTTTGCAGGCATAACATGCACTGCAGATTGGATAAAAAAAAGGTTGATCGGTGCTCGACGACAGGCCTCCGACCCTCTTTCACCTGCAGTGAGAGCTACGCAGTGACTTGTGTGTCTCATTCAGACAGTCAGAAAATGTCTTGTACATTGTCCTGTGCAAAGACACTGGCAGTGATTGATTACAAGTGGGCGGTGTTTAATTACAGCACTTCTTCACAACATGACATGTGCATGTTCAGACCAGGCAGTTAATTATTTGACCTTATAACGGTTTGATGTAAATGTTAATTGAAAATGCTGTTCACAGAAAGCTGAAAGCTTTCAACTAATAATAATAAAATAAAAGAAGAGAATTAAATGTTCGTGGGAATGTTACATTTAATTAACAGGCGTCTGTGTTTCCGGACTTAGTGGCTTTGTTGTGTTCTTTAACCTTCTGACTGTAACATGTTTGAAAGGCTGATGCTGTTTTTAAAATGTCAGCATATTTCTTTCCTTTCCTGGAGGCGCTGCATCATCTCGGCTCAGTTTATATCTCCATGCTGACAAACACTATCTGGTATTCACACATATAATTGATTAAGTTTAAAGAAAAAACAAATCACAAATGATAATTTCAGTGAGAATCAAATGCAAAAATGACCAATCCTTTTCTTGAGTCTTGCGGCCCTGAGGGTGACATCATGTGAGGCTGTGTTAATCTTCACGAGGCCATGATAACGTTTATGGGGCCTAATGTACATAAAGTCATAAATGAAATGCCACTAACGGGTGAAAAGTGCCGTCTTAAAATGACAACGGCCAAGTGGGAACCTGCGGTTCAGCGTAATCAATATAACTATAATTGACTTTGAGCGATCTTTAAGGTGGACCTAGAGGTCACGCTGTGTAATGAGCAGAATATAATCCATGTCTGAAATGGGCTGTAAAGCATCTTAATTCATGAGGTAAGAAGACTTTCTCAGTCTTTACAGTCCAGTATAAAAGCTGCAGATACACGATGACAAGGACTCCAGGTTAGGAAGGTTAAAGATCCAAACTGCACCCTTAAATCAGTTTAATGAGGCAACACATTCTACATGTAAAGAATGAGCTAAAGAAGTGATTTTGTGCTGCTATGTTTGATATTGATTCACATCTTATGTAAATCTTCTCTTTATCATGACGTGGATATAATTGATTTCAACAGCAGGCTGGGTTCAGCTGTCTTCACTGCCACATGTCTGTCTGATCCATTTAGTACTCAAAGGTCAACAGATATCTGCTCCTGAGAGCCAACATATGCTTTGTGATTATTTTTGAGATGTTGATGGGTTTTGGTCCAGCCAGCATATCCTCCTGTTCTCCCACAGTTCGCTCACACATGCTGGTCCTGTCTACCCAAACAAGGCCCATGTGTACAAGATTATGCAGTCCTGAAGAACAGGGTCAGGCATGTAGCTAAACTGCTAAAGATCTGCCCTCAGGCAAAGAATCTCAGGCAGTCTGCAAACTCCCTGTGACCCACTGCAGTCAGGCAGAAGAAGCAAAACCAGCTGAATATTTCAAACGAATGCACTCATCAGACATGTGACTTCTGGGAGAGCTTTGCACAAACATGAGCAATGCTTCACAAAATCTGCAAACCATCTGCTCACAATCCAGGCCAGGGCTGTTTGAGAATGATGCATTTGCTACTGCTGCTGCTGCTGCTGCTGCTGCTGCTGCAGTGCAACGCCACCCAAGCATACAACAAGCTGATTCTCATGTGGCCCCCAAATAGTTTACCAGCAAAGCACTCCATACAAAATCAGATCAGGAAAAAAAATCAATGAATGATCACTAATCCTCTAAAGAAAAGAGCATGCATGCTTGATTACAGAGCCCAGCCCTAAGACTGCAGCAGAGATGCCCACCTGCCACAGAGGCAGGCAGGGCTGCTGGCTGCTGGGAGGTAAAATGGAGAAGTGTGTGGGCTGCTGGAGGAAGACGTGAAGTCAGAGCGGTGTTTCAGTGCAACAGTTGCTGTCATAAATCCCTAAAATGAAACGACTCTACATCACTTTGTTTGACAAGTGAACAACAAAAACAGAATATGTCACAACTGAGATGACATCATGGTTACTAAGTACAGCCCCTCTGAGATTTACTATTGCACAGATGTCAGATTGGATGGAGTAATCAATTATTCATCTGCTCCCATCCCTGTCATTGTTTTATTGAGGACTCGAGATCAGAGGAGAAAAGCAGAAAGAGGAATAGAGCGAGAGAACGGCCAGACGGTACTCACATGAATTCCCAACAGGAAGGAGTGTCAGCATTGCAGGCAGTGGAGAGAGCTTCCCATTGTAAGAGTCCCAATCCTCTAGAACAGAATCCACAGACTAAAGCGACAGAAAGGAAAGGGCAGGGTCTGTCTGGGAGAAGAAGGGGACAGTAAGGAAGAGGGTAAGGGAAAGGAGGAGATTAGGGGAGGGGCTTAGGTGCAGCATTGGTCAGATGGCTGATGGGAGGAGCTGAGGAGCCCAATAGCATACAGAGGGGGGTAGGGAGCATGCAAAGGAGACAGAATCTCAATAAGTGACTGAGAGTTCTACAGTCTGTCTGGTGCAAAGGGGGTGGGCTTCCTTGGATACCGCCCCATTGCCTTACAAGGACAAAGGATGGTGCTTTTTATCTTTTAGGTTGAATTATTAGGATTTACAAAAAAATGTAATGTTGAATTCAAGTAAAAAGGAATATTTCCACAAATATAAAGGGTAGGGATTAACCCAACAACCTGCAGTAGTTTAGTGAATCACAGCATGTTATAGGTCACATCTCCTTCTAAATGTGCTTCATGACACCTCAGTGTTTTAACAGTGGACAAGACAACTGAGAATCATCATGTCGTCTATGACTATGAGAAATGAGAGAGTGCCGGGGAGGCAGAGAGACAAGCAGCAGGGGTGTCCTGCTCTTATGGAATCCTTGATACACTCATTTGGGTGTATTCAGGTGGTGGTTTCGGGGGGTTGGGGTGAGGACACATAATGGGCCTGTTGGAATATGAGACAGGCTGTTGCAGAGGGAAGACATCACACGTTTCCTATTTATTGGTGTAAGAACAGAGAAATGCCTGAAGAACAAAGCTGTTCTAGGGTTTTTCTTCTGTGGGGGGGGGGGCTCAATATAATCAAATTTAAGGTTCACCTTTGTTGTGGTTATACAATGCAGGATTGCGCAATGAATTGCAGTTTCAGCCCGTCATAAGCACACGGTGGAGAATGCTCATCACTATGCTGAGTTACTGCCCGAGGTAAAATCTAAAATAAAAGAGTAAAGAAGACAGAGAAATGGTTGAAAGTAATGTGGATGCACTGTCTTTAGGCTGGAGTGGTGGTGCAGGCTGTGGGGAGGTTGTTGGGGGTGGAGCTCTGGGTGAGGGGCGCAGACAGTCATCTCTGGGCTTGATTCTGAAACGTGCAGTTGCCATGGAGACTGCTTCCATCGTAGTTCAGTCAAGATGGCTGCTGCAGTCTGGCAGCTGCAGCCACGAGCAGGTCAGACAATATCCAGTTACTGTGGGTGACTGATAACAGTCCTACCAGCTTAGAAGAAGATTTGATGCTTGAAGATCATTAATTTCAGTAATATGACAGTCTTGCTGAGGTTACGGCTTTCCCTGACAATTTATTTAAAATATTTTGATGTCATGTAACACATAGAAATTATATTATAAAAAGCACATAGTGTAGAAAACAATCATTCTTGTACAACAGCTCATGTAGAAATATTATAAATTAATATTACATTATCTCCAATATATATCAAAGCATTAGACAACCCATGACGTCTGGTTCTGGACTACTGAATTTTAAAGAATGCTTGTAGTCCCACAACACCAACATGGTAGTTGAACAAGTTGATTTGTTTTTGTAAATTGTGAATATTTGTATTATATACAATGGAAACACTGTAACTGGAGATGCAGAGTGGCCTCTAGACCGAGAAATCATCCCATTTACACACTGAAGCTCGGATAGTAAATTATTTAGTAAATTAATTAGAGACAAAATCATCAAGAAAAACATAGAAAAATTTACTGACAATATTCTTTTGTTTCACTATAATTTAATTCATCATAATGTTTTGTAGAAAAGACAAATAGATGAATCCAATTGTTTGTTTCTTTAAAAAAAACAACCCAAACAGACTTCAGTCAGACAGCAGGACAAAGTCAGCAGGATTTACATACTGCTGGATTGTTAATCTGCTCCGAGATTATACCGACATTAGTGTGGTAGTCTGGCAGTGCCAGAGGCAGTGTGAGGGGGTGAATCTCTGCATCATAACAGACCACCGGAGTTTTGGCTGTCCAACAATACTGAGCTCTTCTCCAGTTAGTTTGACACCAACACTGTCGGTCCAGACGTCAGTCCGGCTCACACACAGGCCGCCTTTTGTAACACTGACCCATTTTAATCCCAAAACAATGGCTGAATTGAGTCTGTGAACGTATCTACAACCCTCTGCTTATATGATGTGATTATTCCACCACATTAGAGAACAAGAAAAGAGGTAGAAAACAAAGATATTCATTATTTTACCACTGATAAATAATAAATGTACATTTAAACAATACAGGCAAGTGGACTTTAATCCAAGTATCATTAAATACAGTTCTGTTCTTTTACGCTCGCCCTCTATTCTACTTTCTTAATCCCAACAAAGATCACTCGCTGTCAGTAATAACAGAAGGGTCCATTTGACTCGGACGATGATGGATTGTCATTATTACACACGGACAAGGTTTGCCAGCATCCTTTTGTTTACTAGACGACATACAGACGGCCTTGATAACCACTAACATCACTGCTACTGACTGAACAACACTTCCCCTCTTGCTGCTCTCCGATCTAGTGGTACAACTTACAAAATGGACTTTCCTCAACAACAAACATCCTCAGTCTCTGTCCGACCTCAGTGTCAACTGACAAACGTCAAATCAAAGCTTCGCCATGTTTTATGAGCTAATTACACAAAACATTAAAGGCACTCGAGGATCCCTGACTTTAAAACTTCCAAAGCCTAAACACTTGAATCGTTGTCTTTCTGGACAGTTTCCTTGCTGTTCTGCGCTTTGCCCATGTCTCCAAGGCGTTTTAAAAAGCTAAAGAATAGTCCAGACGTGTCGGTTTTAATCCACACGCTCTTGGGGGGAGTGTTTTCATTATTCTGGTCCTCGTGGTTGCCCGTGGCCTCCATCGATTTGCCCTCTTGGTCTCCTTCCTCTGGAGGATGGCTTAGAGAAACACTTGGCTTGCTTTTCTTTTCTGCTGATGGAGAACTCTGCTCTGTGGAGCCTGGTTTAACAAACGGATGAGATAGGTCAGTGAAATCAAAGATCTGTTTGGACTTGTCATTCTCCAGCGCTCCTGAGTGTCTTAACGCAGGATTAGGAGTTCTGCCTGGAGGCTGATCCCACAGATCATCATCTTCCCCTGTTTTGGGGACTTTAATAGGAAGAGTGTGGCGACGTCCAAGGTTACGTTTCGTGGAGGGTTGGGGATCGAGCAGAAGTCGAACCAGGTCCTCATCGGTTGGGTCTGCAGGGTGCCTCTGTGTGTCCATGTCAAACGTGCGCTGACGAGGCAAGGCCCTGCTCGCGTTGGGAGATTTCTGATTCTCAAGAGAAAACTCCCCGGACGAAACACTGCCACGGCTGTTCTGATAGCGCAGAACTTTCTTAGATGCTTCCCGCAGCTTTTTGGCCTCTTCCTCATTATTGTCCTGGAGATCTTCCTCATCTTCCTCAGTGTTGACGGAGAAAGATTTACCATGGGAGGAAAGGCTGGGAGTCCTACTGGCTGGCAACTCTTTAGAGTCCTCTTTGACGGGGTTTTTGATCTCCTCACCATGTGGGACGCCACCTTTTGCCTCGATGTCCTTGCTGTCCGACTGTTCCTTCTTGTGTGTCTGGTTCTCTGTGAGTTCAGCTGCTGAATTCCACTCTTTTCTGCCCATCTCCTTAGCCCGTAAAGAGCCTCCTCTCTTTTGATTTCCCTCGGAGAGGTTAGCCTGAGAGGTAATCTCCGACAGGCTCCCGTCAGCCCGGAGGGGGCTGCTACTCGTCGGGCTTCCATAAGTAGATGATGGTCGGCCTGATCTCCTCCTGGAGACACAATTGGTCAGGAGGTTCTGCAGCATGGACTCCAAGGCGACCCCATCCATTTCCTTGTCTCTACTGGAGCAGGTAGCTGTGGACCTGCGCTTGGCAGCACTTTGCAATCGGTCTCTGTGTCTCCGCTTTACCTCCGCCACCTCTCGGGCTCTGTTTTCCTGCAAGACATGTCACAATTAATAAATCCAGCAGGAGATGTTTTGACCCTCAGCTAAGGAAAACACGGCAGTACACAGACTTTACCTGCATGGCTCGCATGGATTTCTCACAGAAGGAGTTGAAAATGGAGCAACACTCTTCTAGTTTGAACTTGCTGGGCTCCTCACAGAAGTACTCCGCCACAGAGTCACTGACCGACTGCAGCTCCTGAAGATCAGTCTCCATCTCCGCCAAGCAGACGTCAGCCTCCTACATAGAGCACAAATTATAACATGCAATCCCCATTTACACAAACTGGGCTAAACCAGACAAACGGAGGGCGTTCTTACCTTTAGAAAATCCTCCATTTGAGCCTTCAGGTCTTCCTGCTTCAACGTGTCTGCTTTGGCATCTTGTACTTTCTTTGCTTGTCTTTCAAACTCTGCTTCGATGTCAGATTTATTTAGTCTAAAAGAAAGTGGGAAAGGATGCGTACTGAGTAAAAAGAGGTTTAAATTGAATAACAGAAGAAGAAACTTTAATGACAAAGAGGCAACGTTTCAACTGCACAGGTCCTGCACCTGCTATAAAACAGGTTGGATGTACACACGGCATTACAATGAGCTCCTTGTGATGAGTAATGAGCATGTTTACCTCCCTGCAGCTTTAATGTGCTGGAGTTGTTCTGGAAATTCAAGCAGGTCCGCATCAGCGTTCTGAGCTTGCTGAAAGTTAAAAATCCCAAATTTATCATTAGAAACAAAAGAACTAACGACAAAAACGACATGGCAGTTAGATAAAGGTCATTAAAGCCACTTGCCATCACAACATAATGCATAAGATTCATTCCAGGTTTGTTGGCTTTGGTGTCCACTAACTTCAGAAGAGAAGCCATTCGGAAGCCAATTGCACTACCAGCATAGCCACCCTGCGAACAAACGAAATGAAATGAGACAGAGACACACAAACGCGTTGGAAGGTCATCCACTGATCCACTATAACGTATATACCTACAGCATTCATGTAATTTCCAGTCTTCAGCACCAGGCGAATGATAGAGTGGAGTTGGTCAGAATCCAGGAGCTCTAACAGAAGACGCACATGGTGAATCACAAGTTCTCATTGGTTGATGGACCAAATTACAAATTAAATCCAGAAACTATAAATACCATTTCCAGCAGCTTTCAGAGTGCCAATGTAGTCTCTCATTTCATCCATGATGGGGAAGAACTCCTCTTTGAGCACCAGGCTGCTGAGGCGCTCTTCATATCTAAAAGACGTTTGTATAGTTAGCATTAAGAGTCAACACTATATGTAGGGAGGGACGTTCAGGTTGCTCACCCGGGAGTCTTGACCAGCATTAGCATGAACAGATCGGCATCAGGGAGTGCGGAGTCGTCGCCCTTAAAACCGACGAGCTGCTTCACCTGCGTGCAGCCAAAAAAAACTTCAAATCAGATTTTCTGTATGACGTAAACTTACAGTAAATAAGGATGTAAGAGTTACATAAAACATTTGTTCTACCTCCCCTTCATCCGGCAGCAACTTGCACAGCTCCCTCAGTTTTCCAGAACCAAAACTGAGACCCTTTCCCAGTTTAATGTTCTCAATCATGTCTGCTACAGGCCTGTGGAGGGAGGAGGAGGAGGAGGGACTGATTTATAGTTAATCATCATCCTCATGTTGTTCTTAAGGGTGGTGCCTGCGTATGAGCGGCGTGCTCCGATGTCAATAACACACTTATGCATCTTCAGGACTTTGGCTGCGTGCACCGACAAGCCTCTACATGCTCTACCTGAACATGTAGCTCCGCAACAAAGCTGTGGATTTTATGGTATTTCAATGCACATAACAACATGCAGCACAAGTCATACGAGTGTTTGAAGCAGAGGAAGCACGTGCACATGTTTCAGAGGAAAATTCAGTGGATGAAAGCACAACATAATAGAATCATTCTAATTAGTCATAGCAATCATTCATAGTAATTAATAATCGGATTTATTGTTGGTAATATATCTGTCACTCTGTGTGCAGATAGAGTTGCGTATCACAGCAGGGAGGGAGGGAGTCAGACCTGCAAGGACATGCTGCTGTCTGTCTGCGAATATGAGGCAGCCATGTTGCACCCTAACCTGCCTATGTCACACCACCACTGACTCACCGCTTGAATTGCTTGAGGAAAATTCCAATGTTCATACTCCTCTTGGAGCCGAGGATGGAAACCTGAGAATGAGGGAACATAAACAGACATAATCAGACAGCTTCGCTTCTTTTGGCTTCGGCGCTGACTTTTGTATTACAGACACCTCGTCTTTGCAAACACACAGTGGATTCCAAAGGTTAGGAATTTCTGTTGATTGAACTGAACACTCAGTGTAAAGATATCCGTCTTGCATCAGTGATACATTTTCTCAGCGTCTGTCCTGTACAAAGGTGGATAGGTCAAGTCGAAATTTAGTGGGACAATTTGGTTTGACCTCGATTGATCTACGGGAGCAATGTCGGTGAAGTTCTTTGTAGGGGAAATGAAATACTTTGAACTAGCCGACTAAGGCTTGAACACACAGCAGAAGTGAGCTTCTGTACAGAACGGTGCTGTATGACTACATACTTAACCTTCCTTCAGCAAACAGATATGAAGAATAGGGAGACTCCACCTTGTATTGATTGCAAACAAAACCCAATACCCCAGAGACATCACATCATAGTATTTATTATTATATTGGTACCCTGCACGCTTCATCTAGTATACATTAGTCACATTCCCTATAATTAACATGGAATTGGTTATGAAACATGCAGAGTAGGAGTGAAAGATCTCCACATCTTGTGTCCTGTTATTGAGGTTTGGGGGACATATTGTAAGTATGTTTCCTGTTTATCTCAACTGCATTCCGAGAAACTAATAAAAAAATCAATGACAGTCTCTCTATCTGAACATGACGCCTCAGAAAATACTACACATTTGAAACCTTGTGACAAAAACTTGGGGTTAAAATGTTACTCAGATTGTGTCAAATCTGGATGGATGTACGTACCATTTCCCCCCCGGAGCCATCGGCAGGCAGGCCCCTGAGACTCTGGCGGTTGAGGGCCTTGAGTTTCTGCTGGCCCTGCTTGTGGCTGAACAGCTCCTCTATGTGAACTGTGTCCAGCTCATATTCCCCATCAGGTTTATCCACAGTCCAGATGTTGTGCTTTCCGACCACATTGTGCTTGGGAATAGTCTCCCAATTGAAATTGCGCATCCGGGAGCGCCGGCGCTCCCCCCTGCTAATGAGCCCAAAGCCAGGGGGTGGCGGAGGAGCTGGAGGTGGTGGTGGCGGAGGTGGTGGAGGTGGTGGAGGTGGTGGCGGAGGTGGTGGTGGCGGTGCGGGTGGACCCCCTGGTTGCATCTTTTGACAAGAACCTCTCAGGACGTTTGGGATGCAGTCATGATCTAAGCTGTTCTGAATGTGTATTTCTATGATCAGTTGTCCGCGAGTGACGAGTCCAAATTGTTAGAAGTTAGACTGAAAACAAAAACAGAGCAAAGATGGTACAGAGTTACAATAATGAACAACCCAGCAAGCAACAGCAACATTGCACAGGTGTAGCATTATCTTTCTCCACTGTACCTGACATGACAGCCATTTTGGTTGGGCCATATAGATACTATTTATCAATATTTCATGGTACTTTTTGCGGTTATGACATAAGCGGCAATATGACAATGTTTTTTGGCGCAAGTAACATCAGCTGAAAGTATTTAGTTATGTGTCAAGTACTAAACTACCAATTAGGTTGGTTGAAATATTATAATAAGAATTCATTCAAGAATCTAAATTCCAGTGACAAAGCAAACAACAATACTCACATGATCTACTGCCAGGATGAACACATGGGAATAAAAAAATACATTGTGCAATATCAGATCCTTTTTTCATGGATGTGATGTGGCAAAGTCCAGGTTATGTTGCTTCCTCATAAGGTTGTCATGATGTATTTTAGAAGGATAATACGGATGTTACTATGAATCTAACTCAAAAATCAGAAGTGTGTATGTGACTAATATGGTGGTAACATTAGGGAGAGATGATGAAATAGTTACATGTACATTTGAGTCATCCTGGTGGATTATGTTGTTAAGCTGTTCTGGCCTGGTACTTCTATAATACATTTGACTAAATCTCTAAACTACCAAACCACTGTTTTTAATCATCAATATTAAGAAAAATCAGGGAACAAGACTCACCTTTTGTACTCCTGCTGCTGCGCCCTTATCCTTATTTTTCAGACTAATTCCTCTGTCCTCATGTTGAAACCTCGCGTTCAGAAGAAGAGTGACAAGCAGGGCTGTCGAAACAGCTACCTGCGCGGAAGGACACGCCCCAGGTGAGTGGGCGGCGCGCGCCTTCCAGCCGCTCCGCGCCGAACCTCTTTGGCTTGTTGGCACGAGCCTTTTCTCTCTTCTGTCCACATGAACTCGTGATGTGAGCTGTCACGATAAACGTCCTGACTGATACAGAGAGGAGAATTGACTTCTTAAAGGTGCTTGTTGTAGGTCACAATCAGCCGACACCTCACAAATCATTCTGGGTTTGGTTAGAGGTTAGTTTTTATCTCCGTGGTTTCTTTCTTTTCATCAGTTGTCAAAGCAACCAAAACAAAAAAAACAAAACAAATACGTATATTCGTGAATAAGCTAATGACTGAATGAGTTCTCAAACAATAGATAACACAACGGGTTAAACATTAGACTGTGTGACCTCCTCTGGTCAGCCTGGCTTTCTGACTGCTGAGTTTATCTCCTACAGACAAAATCTTTACCTGAATACATTTGCATGCAAAATGAGTTAGTTTCTCCTATCATATAGGGGAAAGGCCAAGAAGCAGTTTCTACGAGCACATAATGTGCAGCTTACAAAGTTATTGTGCACATGTCTTATATATTGTGCTCCTTAGAACTAAGATGCTTAACTTTGTTTGTGATTTATAAAATATGTTACGAATATTTGTCTTATTCCAGAGTCAGGAATTAAAAATCCGCTGTCCAAAACATTGCAGGTAAAAACACAAACAATACATAATTTCTATAGAGTAAGAGTAATTTGTTCCTTGTTAGTTGGAATAGAGCAATAACTGTGCTCCCCTTCTAATACATTGAAAGAATAGCGCCTTCAAATTCCAAAATAAAAGCACGTACAATTCTGCTCACGTTCACGCTTCACATGAGTCCTTTGAAGAGGTCTTCTTCAGGGCATGTTAACAGGACAGTCAGGCAATATGTGTGACCACTGAGCTGCTTATCACCTCAAGATAAACCTCAAACTCAGGTGTCTCCAAAACTAAAGTTACAAGAGAGGAGATGAGATGTGGGCACAGCATCAGTTCATCTGATATACTGCAGTTTAACAGCGCATCTGTACGCCCGATTCACATACAGAAACAGAATCATCAACATAACGCGTCTGTTATTTTAATGGTGGTAGGTTTTACCAGCTGTACGTGCCTAAACAAACACCACATCCAGCTTGTTAAAGATACTGCAGGTTGCCTGTAAACATCAGGCCAGTTCAGCCTGTTTCACCATCCTGTATAAAAACTAACATAAAAACAACACTCACTCATTCTTTGCACCTTCGAAGAGATTCTGTGAACAACGAGAATAGCAAGCATGGTTTCACGCGTCCGATATTCCCATTCACTGCATTATTTGACATCCACAGAAAGAAAGGAGCCAAACATAATTACTATGTAGACAGAATGCCTGAAACTGGATCAGTGATGGGAACAAGAGACCCACATAGTACATGCATCTACTTGGCCGCAAGATGTGGCAGGTATTTGTCTAACCCAGGACTAATAGTTAGTTTGAAATGTTTTCTGTTAAAGGTCATACGTTTTCAAACACCGACGCTGTTAAGTGAAAGGATTTTCTCCTCATTTATGTGTGTTAGTGAGGAAACTTTGCCGTTTTCTATTAGTGAGATTCACTAAATTTAGTGCAAAAAAAGGGGTAAAGTGTTTCGAAGACAGCGAGACATTACTGCCAATATACCAAATATACACACTGTTAAATCATCAATAAGCTTAGATGTGGTGTCAATAACCGGGATCAGAGTTAAACTAGAAATATAAATTTCCACGCTACACCCCTCTGTGACCTTTCCCAAACTGCAAGTGGTTAAGTGGAACAAAACATCCAGCAGACTTTATTGGAAATGCAGAACAGGACAAAGACATTTACGTAACATATATAATGCCATGTTACACGGATTGGTAATTAAATATATCACACTATTTGAACTCATACATTCTGTCCTTGCAGAGCTACTGAAACTTACCAAGGAATGGGACTCATGTTTGTTCTAAAAGTTCAGTCAAACACAAACTGCAGTGTCGCAAAGGCTCTTTTCTTTGATTGTTGCACACTGGCGCCTCCCATGAGAGCATGTTCAGTCAACACTGGCTGTGGGTCGTTCGGATTCCTCTATCAGACGTTTGGATTGTGTGTGGAGTGTTTTTTTGAGGCTTGTTGGCATTTCTAATGTCTGTAAACTCTTGTGTTGTGCTGGATTTATTAATTAATGCGTCCAATTAATGACTGATTGTATATTAGATCAGAGAAAATCACAGTATATATGTTTTCTCGTCTTTACATGTAAAATGAAAAACATTGGCGGCAGGTATCCCACAAAGCAACAGCAGAAACAAAGATAACTTTCCAAAAATATTCTATTTCCTGGTCACTCCGATTGAAATTTGCTAAATAAACCATGAATATGAAGCTTATGACTTTAACTCACTCAAGCATTCTGTATCCCAATAATTTGCTTTGTGGAATTCCTCCAACATGATTCAACAAAAATATCTAAAGATGATTCTTAAGACAACGTAAAAAAAAAAACAAAATAATTAATGTGCAAAACTGCTGAGACATTTCCACAATAGTGGACTATGTTGTACATACATGTAAATGATTGTGCTACCCAACAAAAATAATGGATGAGGTCATTTTATGACTTAACAAAGACACAAATGTACCGTCTATGTAAAACAAGTGATACTAAAAAAACAAATATGTGATAAGGTGGTACTTATATGATCTTTTTTTCTACTATATACCCTTTATACACTTGTTTTTTTGTCCATTTAACCACGATCTGTCCCTCGCTAACCAGCCTGTCTCATCTGAACATGTGGAGCTTCTTACTGCTCCTCCAGCCAGGAGGGCTTGTCTGATCCCGGAGGCTTCAACTTCACATTGAATTGTATAAGAGTTTGTTCCAACTGCTGCTGGTTGCCAGCAAAGTAAGCCGAGATGGCGTTATGGAAGAGGAGCAGCTGCTTGTGCATCACCTTCACCTGGAAGAAAGAGAGAGAAAAGGTCCACCGTTACAAATACTTTACTCTTTTTAAAAAAATTTTTTTGAACTTTGTTAATGCATCTGGGCTAAAATGTGTTCTTCCATGTGGGAAAATCAGGGGAGATTTGAGCAAAGCCTGGATGCAACTGCACACCTTGTTTTCCTCCAAGAATTTGAGCTTGATGGTGACATCACTACGCAGCCGTTCGTATTTGTCTCGGTGGAGTTGGTACTCCTGCTGGGCCATGTCGATGCGGACCACGGCAGCTGCATCCCTCTGGCCCAAACTCAGCTCTTCCAAATCAGACCGGTAGGCGTCAAACTCAAGCCTGCACATAAAAACAGAAGCTTTCACAATGTAGGAAACTAAAGATTCTGTTTTAAGGACCTGAAGAGTTAAACTTCCTTACCTTGCATTTTCATAGTGCTTAATGGTCAACAGGGTGTCATCCATCGTCTTGTTGACGAGGGTGTTGACACTGGACACAAAGAAGCTGATGGCACCGAGCAGGGCCTCGCCATTCTTGCACAGCAGCTTTTGAGTTTCTGCATTATACCCAAACTCGTCCTGCGGAAAGAAACATGTTTTATCTTCCAAATTCAGTTCCATGTCAAGTCACATGCGCTTTGGAACTTACGGTACCTGCAACTCCGGGGACTTCTGGCTCAGGTCAGTGAAGGTGTCACCAAGGGCCTGTTGTGTCTGCACCATGCTCTGAAAATGAGTGATGAGCGCGGTGGCCAGAGTGAGGATGCTTTCATACTTGCTCTTGGTGTCTCTCAACACATCAATCTGGGCCTCCAGTTCCAGGTCGACTGTCCGTGAGCCTCGGCCAAACCGCTCAGAGAATATCTGCTTCGTACACTGTGTATAGTAGTGGATAGAGACATCATACATTAATCCCAGAATAAAGAAAATCCAAGGACCAAAAATGTGTATGAGATCATAGTTGACTCGACTGAAGGTGAAAAGGAGCGTGAGGTGGCTAGGTGGATCGGGGGAGCATGTCTTGGGTCCAACTCAGGACCCCGGAGGGGCTGGAGGGCGTTGCTGGAGAGTTTGCCGCCATGCTGACCCCGGCGAGGACAAGCGGCGTATGAATTGACAGAGTTCACATGCCTTGCTTATCCAATTTGATCACCTCTGGAAACTTAAATGAGAAAAGTATATAGAATGAGTGTAGTTACCTTATATGTGTTTATGCCCCATTTCTTAACGCTGTCTAACTTCTCCACTGCCACGCCACGGGAAACTTCCTCAGTTGCATTACAACTGTTATGGTTTGAGGAGCCTTATGAAAATGAAAATAAACAATGGTTAAGTTGTTGTGCAATCAAAATTTCCAGGATTGAGTAAGACAGAAATATCTTCAGTGATGACAATGAGTATGGGATGAGGTGATACCTGAATGCTGGTCTGTGTGTTGGGCAAGTCGGCTGGCTGCAGACTGGCTGTTGGGCAAGTTAACGCCCCTGGATTTCATGCGAATGTCTGAAATGAGTGTGGTAATGATAAGGAGTGGGGATGAGAGGAAGACTTGGCAGTGTGACGTGTGTCAGAAAAGTCTGGCAGTGAGATATACAGCTGAAGAGTATGTAGACTGAAAGGAAAAACGTTAGTCTCTGTGGTGGAGGATGCTAATATGTTGGGGTTTGGAGAACTGCAGCATGCTTACAGTGCAGTGTAAACAAGATGAAAAATTAGCTAAATGAGATGAAAGACAAGCAATAAGACATGGTCATCCAGCGTGCAGTTACAAGTACATCAGAAGACATCCTCATTAGACATCAGTGAGACATTTCAAATGGTAGTTCATGTCCGGTTAGTGCATCCCTTGTTTTAAAACCTGCAAGCTTGTTACTGAAGTTGTGAGTTGGAGATTTACAAGCAAGATTCCATACAACTCTCCAGGGCAAGCAATACCCAAAGTCCTTCATAAAGGGCCAAACAGACAAACATATATATGCTTATAGGTTAGCTTCAAAAACAGAGGAGGGTCTTAATAATACACAGCCACCTGGTCCGGGATCAGGGGCACGTCTTCTGTCCAGATACTCAGGGTTGAAGTGAATTGCAGGCCCTATTGGATACGGATGTTTGTAATAAAAACCAGGAGACTAGAGGTCATTAGCTCTAGTGACATAGTAAAAATACAAGGCAGATAAGCTCTTGGTATAAAGTCTTAAAGGGGCATCAAGTGTCATGAGGAAATATCAGCAGCTGGCAAAGTAATTAAGTAATTTGTCACGATCGAAAACCCCTCTGAAACTGATGGAGGGACATTAGCATCATTTAAGCTTTGGTCCAGCTTAATGCACCTTTAAATGTGTGAGCAAACCGAATCTGCACTGTGAAATGAACATCTATTCAGGGAACATAGCAGGTAGGGTTCACTTGCAGTACCTTTGATAGAGCTGGTTGGAATGATGCCCCCTGCAGGTCCTCCATAACCTCCGGAGACGATGCTGGTTTCGTTCAGGTTGGGTCCAGACACCATCACCTGCTGCAAATCCTGATTGATTTACAATGAAATACTGGGAATAAGTGTAGTTTCTAGGGAATATTAGCACATACATGGATCGTATAGAGTGATATCAAACGGTGAGCACCCTCGGTAATGTTATTAAATGTCTTTAAGGGTTAGAATGCTGGAACAGTTTTTATATACGGTAACCAAATATTTGATTGAAAGGAATTTAAGAATTATCTACATTACAGCCTTAATTAGAATAGACTTAATCTATTAGTCATAGTTTATAAGAGGTGATATGGAGTTATTTCAATTCAACTTGCACACAGCAGCGACACAGAGAACTTGGTCATTTATTCTAGCAACCATCCAATTATGGCTACATGCATTCAGGTCCACTGATGCTGCAGCTCTCATCTGTTTCATGATCATTACAGAACTTGCTCAAAAATGCTCCACTGAAGCTGCACAGACAGAAACATAAAGAGAAAATGCACAAGCTCATATGACTGAAGCATCCTACCCCAATTAATTTCATAATTAACCCCCAGTGTCAATTACTGATAGAGAATTGTTGTAGGTAACTTAATACTGTACACAGCTGCAGGCCCATTGGCCTACCAAGCTTTATTGCCAGACTGTGAAATGAATGAATATGAATAACTGACCTGCTCCAGGCTGTCATCCTCTGGCAGTGTCCCTGTGTCTCCATTGCTGTTAATGGGGATCTCCATTGTGGCAGCTTTGCTCATGATGCTGTCTGCCATCATGAAATCTCTGCAAGATATGACCAAAGCATCAGCACTCCGGTATGATGTCAAGTTAACCCAAAAATATTAGTAATACATGCTTTCTGAACCGACACTGAACAACAGCTGATGCTAACGTGGCAGGCTAACTGCAGCTGATGTGGCTCGCTAGTTGACAGCTAGCTTACTCACCACCGAAGCAGCCTGATATTACAGCCAGTCGTCCACCAGAGAAAACAAGCTGCGTGTAGAACAGCTGTCGTAGAATGCAACACAATCACAACGTAAAGGCGCCGCTGTCTTTAATTGTTATAATTAAATGTTACATCCATGGTTATTTGTCCGCTGACGTTCACGTTATCTGTCTGCTTTCTCACAACACAGACAGAAAATCCCTGCATCCAGCCAGCCAACGGCTTTAGTGTCCCTTCGCAATAAAGTTTCAGGTATTTGTATTGCTTTGTAAGGAACATAGTTCGGCTTTAAAAGCAACGTTTGTTAAGTAAAACGTATTTTATATGTAGTTTGATGTGTGCCATTGTATCAAAAAAAAAACTAGAGGCGCATATTGCGAGTGTGTGCTCTTATTTTGAAGGATAATACCTTTAACGGAGCATCATCGTCGAGCCTCCTCCACCGTTTTTTTTATTTTTTTCTGCCTCCTCCCCCGCTCCATCTTCCACGTCGTGCACTGCTGACGTTGCATTATCAGTAAGGTGCAGTACCGTTTATTTCCCTGAAGATGTCACAAGCAGCTCACTCCTCCAGTTAAAACGTTTTGAACAGAAAGTATCATCAGTATACTCCATCAGTAACTCCATCAGCACACATGGCCGGGCCTTCTAATGTTATGAGTGATCATCATTAAGATGATGATTGTCAGGTCCTGCCTTTCACACTGATTGCAGTATCTCTTGCAAATCAAACTGTGTAAATACAGGCGTTTGTTTGGAGACATGAAAGGCCTTAAAGTAGACCACACCCCTAATGTGACCAATTGGCCTCATTTGTTTCAATCAGGGATGTAAGGGAAGACCACATGGTTTCCAAATGTAGAGGAGTCTTTCTGCAGTTGCTCCAAGCTCCGACCAGAGAACCAACTCCTCAGATCCAAGATGTGCTCATATATGGCAACATGCTTTCCTTCATGTCCCACAAATGTAAAGGTAAATGAGATTGTTGCTGTGAGCATATCGTGCACTGCTACTCGAGTCTCTGTTCAGTCAGTGAACAATTGAAAGGGTATATTTGGACTTCCATTTGAAGCGAGCGACTGCCTCAACATCCTCTAGCTGCGGTACCTTTGACCTCCACATTATTCATGGGCCACAAACGGCCTGTTGTTGACGAGGGTTGAAGTCTAAAACCAGTTGTTGTTGTTGCTTCTTGGAGTTGAAGAAATTAAATGACATGCAGAAGTTGTAACCAGCCTCACATATGAATGATATCTATGATAGGGTTTTCAAAACAGATTCATAACAGTCAGGAGATTAATGTTAACAAAGGGTAGTGATCGGTAGTTCATACTCTCCACCCATGGATAGTCATTTTCAGACAACACATTCTCACCAAAGGAGACTGGAAGTTCAGCGTCGCCGATAAATTTAGAACTCAGGCGAGGTCCCCTCTGAGTCTGCGTGTTAAAGTGAGTGTATGTGAGCCGAGCGAGAGCCCTGTCATTTCAGAGAGCAGTTGTTCTTGTTTTTTAATGATCATTAATCACATTTCCAGATGTTGGGAGAGAAATCCGTCCTCACACAGTCCCCCTGCGCTCCACAGCAGCAAATAAGAGTATCGCAGGGAGGCATCGAGACAAACATGGCCATGCAGTGCTGAGTGCATCCTCGCTCCATGAGAATCACACAAACAGTGCTTGTTTTTCTATATTATAGAGCATATGGAAGCACTTTTCATTTTGTCTTTAATGTGCCATTTCAAACACTCCATCAAACCTCCCTCCAGTTGGTGGTTCAATCAATGTGCTCTCAGACAAACCCGCAATTCATCATCGTAATAGATCCTTGGATTCTGTGAATTTCAATGTCTGAGAAGAGACCACTTGATCAGGGATAATAAATATTTATATGCTCTCCCTTTATTACATATTTTACTGAGATACATTTAAGATGTTCAGATTGCTGTGAAGGGAAAACAATAGAATAAAGATATAAGCCTGTGTTTATGTGCTACATCAAACGTCTATGAGGAGAACCATTACTGGGTGAATATCTGCTTACATGAATTCATTTTGGTTTCCTCTGCGGTTCAATAAGATGGTTTCTATTATTTAAAACGAGTCCAAAAACAAGACGGAACATATCTGAACACACACTGGAAAGAGACACTTCTTTGTTTTGACTTAAAAAGGTTCGTGAAAAATTTAGATGATTTAATTAAAAACAAATGAACTTGTCTAAGTCAAAAAAACTTTAGAAGTATATTTAGTTGTTAACCTTTAGTTTTCCTAACTCACTATCAATGTTTGGTTCATCTTTATAGAAGTAATATCAGTATATACATATATATATATATTGCTTCCTTTCTCCTAACAATCCTGATCAGCACATCCTCTTGACTGCCATGTTAATTAGTTTGAATCATGTCTCCATGTTCTTTTCATGTGTCATTTGTTGACATGAGTAATCACTACTTTTTCAATTATTTGTAGACACACCTATAACGGGTTGTTATTTACAACTAATGAAAGGGAAAACAAACGTCTTTTATTTAGAGAATTTGACATCTGAATCATTTTAAAAAGGCTTTTATACGCTGTAGACAGATTTCTTCTTCTAAACAAACCACCTCCGTCGCAGTGAGCACGCTGACCTCGCATGGCGTGAGAGTAATGTCCTCACAAATGCAGGCTTTGCTGTTCCTCTGACACATTCCAGTTAAATCCACCTGCATAATCAAAGAGAAGAAAAACGTCAGAGGCCACAAATAAACTGAGGGGGCAATTTGAGAATGGCAATAGGTTGTTGGCCTTTTCACTGACGTGTTAAAGCAGTTTTAATTTTGTTTTCATGAAGGCTACCTATGGTCGGCGCACACAGCGGCTGCGGTCGGGACTTTTGCATGAGAGAGCGGCTGTTTACTTTCTGTGTTCTGTTTACTTCGCTTGTCAGGCAATTCTCTGGTTTGCAGGTCCCTCTGTCATTTGAGTTTCATTCTGTCTCATTCTAGCTCCTAAATTAGGACATCTGTATGGAGATAGATTGAAGATTAAATACTAATACTATACATAAAAAGGTATATAAATATAACAGGAGTCTAACATGAGGACAATAAATAATGACCACATGATAGACAGAAATCTGTTTGAGCCATGAAGCGCCTCAATAGTTCACAGCAGACATTCACTGGCTTCATTTGAAAGCCCTAATCGTCAGAAAT
Source organism: Macroramphosus scolopax (assembly GCA_901007825.1). Taxonomy (NCBI): domain Eukaryota; kingdom Metazoa; phylum Chordata; class Actinopteri; order Syngnathiformes; family Centriscidae; genus Macroramphosus; species Macroramphosus scolopax. Next base: position 77,755 of record CAAKHC010004265.1, on the reverse strand, counting down.
GCAGAATATGATCCATTATTCACTGTGACACTCTAGCAGATGTCGCCTCTCGAATAGTTTTCTTCTCTGTGCTAATTTCCTCAGACATACAAAACATGTAAATCCTTCGAACAACATCAAATGAGCCGGAAGATCTGGGATTGATCACATCCCCCGTCTTCATTTATCCCTGCAGATATTCAGGGGACGACTGCTGACAGAAAGCGACAATGACATTCAATCCGATGTCCAATTATGTGGAAATGCAAGCAGCTGTTTAATGTGATTGACCATTTGAGTTGGACAACGGAGGTCAGTTCAACAGTAAATGTCTCCTAGATTTGTCTTGCTTGTATTTGGAAGCCATGTGGTGGATTCAGTTTCAATTAAAAGTTTCTGCCAACGTAGTAGAAATAATTAATGTCCAATAGAGGTTGATAACAGTTGGAAACAGTTTAAAACCTCGGTAATGGAGGAATGAGGGTATTTTCTCTTCTTCATGGGCTTTAAGGGAGGCATCATGATTCACCTCCCACTTGGCGGATACCGAAGATGCTCTTTGAAGTTTTAAACTAGACTTGAAAATGAGAGCATCACTTTCTCATCCACGCGGTCCAGGAGAGGAGCACCCAGGCTCGTAACAACCTGAGAAGTGCAACTCCAAACTCCCAACCAGACGAAAGGTAAGGTGGGTTCACGATGCACCGAGGTTGATTCCCACTTTAATTCCGTACAAGCAGCCGGGGTTACATGAAGGGCCCTCAAAAATCTTATTTCACAGAAATCAAAGCAACCGTTGTTGTAGTGAGCATAGATGCTGAACACACCCTGATAACAATCCCTGAGCTTCATTTCTCATCTCGCTGCAGTGACGCACATGTGCACTGGACGACCCTGTGACATCACTCTTGGGTGTGGCTACAGATGCACACCCCTGACCACACACGCGTCAGGGATGTTCGCCGTGGTCGGAGGTGCTTGAAACCTTCAGTCAGAGATGGATGTGGAACATCTTTTTTCAGCCTGGGATGAAGTTACACCATCAACATGATCTGACAGATGTTAGAGCCAACCCAAATACAGCAGGGCAGATAAAGAATGGTAGTGAAGGCCCTGATCACCCCGGACCCCAGCAGGGGAGGGGGCCCGGAGAAAAACTGGAAGGAAAAGGTGTTTTTTTCTCCCATTGTTTAATTTCTTACCGTCATAAGTAAATTAATTTGCTGAATAATGTGATTTAGAGATAGAACATTGAATTAAAAAAGATATTGGAGGCTCTCTGAGGCCCCTCTCAGCCCTCCAAAAACCACAAAGTACTCGTAACCCAAGGGGCACAGGGACTGCTTATGTGTCAGGATTCACCAAGTGGAAGGCGAGAACCCACCAGCACAACACGGTTCAGTAGCAGTAAACTGCTCAATTTAATTATCAGGCAGGAGTCACAGGCAGGTGATCCAATCATCGAGAGGCAAACAAATCCAAAAGGGGGTCAGGCAGAAGAGAAGTCCAGGGTGCAGAGACAGATCAGAGCAAAACACGGGTCGGAATTGATTGGTAGAAATGCTGGAAGCTAGATAACACATTAGAAGATCTGGCACAGAGGAAAAGAAACGGTCCGGTGTATCAGCTGATTAGAAAATATGCAGCAGGTGAATATTGGGACAGGGCCGGCCAGGTGAGTAGAATCAGCAGAGAGGTAATGCAGAACAGGTGGGGGGGCTGAAAGACATGATGAGTGATGAAGAGCAGGTGGGGCGGATGAATGACATGACGAGTGATGAAGAGCAGGTGGGGCGGCTGAAAGACATGACGAGTGATGAAGAGCAGGAGGGGCGGATGAATGACATGACGAGTGATGAAGAGCAGGTGCAGCGGATGATTCTGAAATGACAGGAGAGTTAATATTGACAGAACACAAAACAAACAAACAAACAATGAATCTACATTGTGACATGTTGTAAAGGCCCCGGAATGTTGTGCTGCAGCCCTGGTATAGTATAGTAATATAGATCGGTTTGAGAAAAGGTGTTGGGTATTAAAATCTGTTGAAGTTCGAAGGAAAGTTTGTTCTGCAAATAATTGGAAGAGCCCAACCCAGGCATGCATGACATAAACACTAACAACAGCTAACTATAACCCAGATGGGAAAGAAAGATACTTCCTTCTGTCCTCACCAAATTTCATAATTGATCTCGCAACATCCCGGCAGGTTCCTTCATCAACAGCCTCATATCATCATCATCATCAAATCTTTATTCCTGTTAAATGTTTAATGAACAAAACATTGCTGTACATTATTTATGCTTCCACTACATTACGATCTGCCTTTGATCTGAACCTTGCGAGCATCTGGATCTTGGGTGGAACACCACCAACACGTTAAATTCCTTTCTAGTCGTGCCAAATAGACGTCAGGATAATCAAAACTGACTCACCCCGAAATATGCCGGTAGCGGCTTTCTCATATACATTGTGCTATATGAAATCCTGCAGGTCGGACAGGTCACGTGGTGCGAGTGATTTAAAGCTCATTATGGGATGGGAAATGTGTTATTTGTTTATTAGACGCATTTTAAGATATTTTGTTTAAGATATTGGGAGTGATGACTGGTTTGAGTTAAGTTAACAGAAAAGCCATCGGCATCAACTGCTCAGGTGTTCTGTATATGACATTGGATGGTGCAACATACTAATGTTATAGCATCCAGCATTGTGGACTCTAATCTTTGTCTAAAGGTCAATGATTCCTTTGTAAACAAATTAATTTGGTTAAAAATGTCACTGCTGCTGGTCTCACTTATCACTTCCTTTCAAGAACACAGAATAGAAGTGAGCGTGATGACATTGTGACATTAATCAATACATTTAAATCAGCAGTGTGAAGCACCATTGTGATTGGAAATGCCAAGAGCTGCCAGAGCCGACCGTAAGAAACACCCACACATGCACACAAATGAAACCCAAATGTCCATAAGTGAAGTGTGGGCATGTGAGATTCAATTTCAGTCCTTGTGTGGGTTTATTCTCTGGCAACACTAAAACCTATTTTTATGCAGGCACTCAAAGGAACAAGCAGGCAGTTTCTCAGGATTTCAATGACATTCCCGTCCACATTCAAAGTTTCAAACTTAATAGTTTCCCTAAGAGCCGTAAAAAGTTTTGCAATTATTAGCCATAAATTTTACGAGATGCTGAGTGTGTTACTCCAGAGTCCGAGCAGACCTGCGTCGTGAACAGCTTATGGCGACGAGAGAAAACCTCCACAATGTCAATATTTTTCAAGTGAACTGCAGCGTAAGACAGTCCATCGCCCACATGCTTCAGACACTCCCCATTTAGATCAATCAAAGTGAAAGCTTACTGCGACTGCAGCCTCGACTACTTTCCATTGGAAGAAGAATTCCCTTTTTCACGACTTTCGGTAGCTGAACTTGTTCCAGACGCCCAGCTGCAGAAGTTCAAACTACTTGGCTCCCACACTCACCACACTGTCGTTGGGCAGAGCTTTAACCTAACGGAGATGAAGAATTGCACCCATAGATCCAAATGCAATAGCCCAATATGCAATTATTGGGATAAGTAGTCGGCTGAAAAGCAAAGATGGGTTAAGAGAGTGTAAACAGAGACTTTCTGCAAGTTATATTTCAAACGCTGTGTGTGGCCAGTAAAGATTTGAAAGTTTACATTGATGTAGATTCTTTGAAATGAAGAATAAAACAACTTATTTTAGCTAATTACAACTTCCATTGCTATGAATTGCATGACACTCAGACTGTTTTTTTTTTAACCTCTTTTTTAAATGCACATCACCAAGGCACAGTCAGGGCACTCGAAGCCAGCAAGCTTCTCACAGACTGATGAAGTGCACCGAGCCTGCTGCACATGATTGTCTAATCGAGGCTGGAGAGGCTCTTTGCCTCCCGCCACATGTAAACAGCCAGCAGAAAACAGATCATAGCTGCTAACCCAAACCACAAAATGAGTGCGCGGAGGAAAGTGCAGTCTCTGTTGGGTAAGATGATACCGTAATTGTTTTAAAAAAAAAATTAGAAAGGTAATTTAGCCACCCAGGTTTGATTACCTCTATTGGCCTATTATACTCAGCAGACAGCTTCTTAACCCCCTGCCGCTATGATAAACGGAGTGAATTCGACATGGTCTCCTGGAGGGGAGCCGGGATCCAACCACCAGCCTCCCTCCAGAGCTGCGCTACCACAATCATCATGCTAATGAATTGAAATGCAGATTATCATTCATCTTGACTGACTGATTTACATTGCTGTAAACTAAAACTACCTCTGAGATTTTTCCACAACGAAGGCCAAAGTCAAGAATCCGGTAAAAATGCTGCAGGAAACTCCGAGCAGTCGGAGCAACCTTAACCCTTTCAATCACTCTGAAATGTGTTGACCAGCCAATCAATGGTGACATTGATTAAAGCTACAACAGTGGAATCGGATGTACAGTGAAGTTCTTTTGATGCACGTATTAATGTAATGAACTTGGGGCTACAGGACTGTAATCATTATAAAACACTCAGTATTTAATTGCAGTTACTTGCATCCTGGCATCCCAGGTGCAAGTCAGGTCTTGAGCAGAATAAAATCAACAAGCTAAAAAAGGCTCATGTTTCGCAGGAACCGTGAGGAAGAAGGAAACACAGCCAAAGAACTGTGTCTATTTGTCAGCTGAGAAAGTTTCCGAGAGTCACTGCAGTTTCATGTGAAGGTTTAAATGGGTGAAAGTTAAATGGATTTTTTTTTCCCGCTCAAATAGATTGGCTGCATTCTTGGCATGTCCTGAATAGAAAGGATAATGACAATGAATGAAATCTAAGAGCATTACCTGAGGAAGGCACACTAATCACTAAGTCCCGTGTGTGTCTGTGCCCCTTTGTGGCAACATCCTTATTCAGTGTTAGCAACCTCTCGACTCATTGAGCTCTGAGGATCGTCAGCCGGAGGGGGGAGAAAGAAAAAGACTAGCAGCTAAGCACTTCCATATGTTTTCAATTCATCACGTGCGCTATCATAAATCCTCAAAGCAGTAGAAAGTGTGTGTGTTTGATATAAACATCATCGGGGATCATCATAAATTGTTGTTGCCCTTTTGGCTGCAGCTTTATTGGTGCACCCCGCCCCACCTTTTCTTCCCCAAAGGCAAGTTTCATATGTAAATGTAGAGACCGTGCGCACTAAGTGATGAAGTTAAGCGTGTCAGCCCATCTCAAGGCAGGCGGCAACGCTCCTGTCTGGTCTGGCGGGACCACGCCGGAGTCACACGGCTCACTGGAAACACAAACACAGCCGTTTCCTTACATGTGCTGCATGTAATCAACACAGAGGAGGAAGACAATTATTAAAGGCCAGACTTTCAAAGACGATGGGTCTTAAGAAGGATCCACAGAAACTCTTCATCAGTCCTAATCAGCTTTTAAATCCAAATTACCTGGAAGTCCCTTCTAAGCCTGCGTGCATTCTGATGTCAGGAGGTTAATTGGAATCAGGGATTCTTTATGTTCTTAATCAGGTAGCAAACTGGGAAATGTTCAGCCTTCAATAACTTTATTCTGCAAGGCCAGCCGGACATGGAACATGTTGAGATATGAATGAGGCCATCAGCTACGAATGGATCAGGATATCTGTTGGCAAACAAAGAACAACACGTACTTTATTCAGATATCAGGATGGAAATACAAAATACTACAAGACTTAAAGGCTCATTACAGCCTGACTTATTGTCAAGGTTGTGAAACTGGCAGGCAGTCTGGTGTTATGTATTCCTCCGATCTCCATCAATTTACATTCAGTCAATCAGCCCGGCTCGCCAAAGCTTTTTGGCCGAGTCCGAGCCAGATTCAAACAGAGATATCGAGGTAAAGATAATAATCCAAGCTCTCACGAACAAGGTTACATCAACATGGGAAATTCTCAAGATTAAAAAGGAAAAAAGACAGATGATAAAATAATTTATTTTACAAAACAGATTTGGAAATGTTGTGTGAGGTTCAGGAACTTGAAGAAAAATTATCTAATATTGAGTTTGAGTAGTGAAGATAATAATAATAATAATAATAATAATAATAATAATAATAATAATAATACCACTACTACTACTACTAATAATAATAATAATAATAATAATAATAATAATAATAATAATAACAATAATAATAATAATCCTTACCAAATCTTTTCTCAAACTTTAATTAAACCCAGATCTTTGTAAAACATTGTCGTTGTCTGACATTCAGCAGAGGATCGTTTCTTGCCAACACATATTTAGATTATAATAGAGATGATTTGTCTGAAGAAATCAAACTTGTTATTTATAATCCAGTTTTGAAAGAAGGATGCCTTCAACTTTTTATTAAAAAATCAACCCCTCAACCAAAACAGGAAGTATCTTAGAAGAAGTACAAGTTGATGTTAGTTAAGTTATTTAATACTCAGACCAGGGAGCTGCAGATTGGAGCCTGGGGCTCAAGTGGACAGCGGCAGGGCAGGAGTCCCCTGGTGAAAGGCCCTGGAGCTGGATAGAGGCCAAGCAAGGAACGCTGGACCGCCTGGGGGTTTGAGAGCGATAGAGCTGGGGACCTCTGGCAGACAGCTCTGAGGCTGGACGGGGGCCAAGTAGGAAACTTCAGCCACTGTAGCCACTGCTGGTGCTGGCACAGACTGGGAGTTAGCCGACCTGTAGCTGGCAGGCTCAGGTGCAGGTTAAGAAGAAGCAGTTTCAGGCCTCCGCTTGGGGGGAAACAGTCTGAGGCCTCGCTACTGGAGCAACATAACAAATGGATTCTGCAGCCAGAACTAATCGCCTCAAGAGTACGCTGCAATCACAGCAGAGATGAAATGTATTCAACACAAACTTGTGGCACGGAACGTAGAAAACTTTACATTTTGATTTACACCGGTTGCATTCCTGCAGGCTTCAGAGCGAGTCGACAGTGAACCAGGGCGTAGAACGATTTGAGCTGACAACTAACGTTCAAATGGTTCTCACAGCAACAGAACATGATAAGATTTTGGGGTCTGGCCTTCGACCTCATCGCTCCCGGGAACCATCGGAGCCAACAGGTGGATGATGGGGTGGAGGTGGGAGACGTTGACAGACAGAGGGAGAGATGGGAAATCACTGTAGTTTCAATAATTCAACTTCAAGAATGTGATTGGTAGATGACGTGGAGGGTGGGGAGCGTCACATCTTTATAGCTGAGAGCCGTGGAGCTCCAGTTCTCTGCCTGATCTAGCTCGAGGACGTCGCTCCATTTATGGTAATAAGATACGCAACCGATTCCAGGAGAGAAGAGGGTGTTTGTGTGAGATTGAAAGGAGCCAGACCGTCGCTCACTGCTCAACACAACACTTGTTAGAGTTCAGCTCAAATGTGGTGCAAGAGAAATGTCCTGGAGCCACTTGATCACTTCCTTTTTGGAATGGGATCATGCAGAACAATGATTGTGTGATATAAGAGGTAAAATCTTTGGAATGTTAAAGGTTTGATCAGATAGCACTGCAAGGGAACCATAAGGGAGTCTGCAGAATCAGTTTATTCAGATTATCACGTGAGACGTCTGAGTGGATCTCAGGCTTGCATTGTCTACACTTGGCATGTTATGAAATACAACCATGTACTCTGCTGCAGGACGTGATATGGAAGTAGGAAAAGAGTTTTTGGACAGGACCAGTTGAGGGAACAGCGGTTTTCCTTAAGTCTCTGCAAGAAGTTTCCCATCGAAGAATCAGTGATGGGAAACACATCGTCATCCGTGCTGCTGTGAGTCATTATACCCTGCAACCACAAAGCTCTCCATTTTCATTCATGCAAAAAACTTTTAGCTCGTCAGACTGACAGACTGCAGCATCTTTTTTTTGCCCAAATTGGCGTAATTACAACTGGTGTCATTCTCAGATTTGTCTTTGAAGGAGTTGTGTCGTCAACGTTTTTCTTGTTTTCAGACAAGATCCCGTCTCGTTTCCTCTCTTAAATCTTCTCTTAAATCTTCTCTTTGAACAAAGGAAAGCTTCACTTATCTGTAACTTTTAACATCCTCATCAATCAAGAACAACAGAAGCCAGAAGAAAATAATGCTGAAATCAAATTGAGTTGTTGTCCAATAAGTTATGATTTCTACAGGACGTCCACTGTGCAGCTGGAAGTTCTGTCGCTCGCCAACAGAAATGACTCAGGGATTTGTCAGAAATTCGCTATGAGCACTGACTCCAGTTAAATGGAGTAAAAGTTGCGGTCTCATACAAACACTTTGCCAATTTCTTGAGTACAACCAGATAAAAACTAATGCGGTAAAATACAACGGCGCTTGAAGAAAACAAATCATGATGAGGATTATAATAAATTCAGGTTTTATTGAAGCCGTTTGAGGGATGTGGTGCTTTACTTTAATGGTCATTTCGGAGACTGCAGTTTGTGGTTGGTTGGGGCCGAGTCACTGTTTTAATAGTCCGATGTAAGTCTCAAGTCTTTACACTCAAGTCCCGAGTGAAGCCGGCCAATCGCCAGGTCTGGTCCTGAGTCTAGACAGGCAGGTCTCAAGTCCTAACAGGTCCTAAAGCTTTCTAATGGCATTGCATTGCAAAATGTTAAAGCCAATAGAATAATAGTCAGTAGTATATAGTAGTTATATTAAGTAGAATGTTGTTTTTATAGACAAAACTCATGATTGCCTTTAAAAAAACAGTTTATTTACTTTTCCTTTTACAATTTCGCTCCTTTTTCCAGGTAAAGTTGATTGACTAAATACTTTTGGGCACATTTGTTTTTACCATTACGGGGATTATCAAGTCTCTCAAGTCGTACGGCTCAAGTCCAAGTGAGGTCACAAGTCATCGGTGTATCAGTCCAAGTCTTGGTCCTGCTAAAGTCTTCAAATCTGAGTGTCAAAGTCCAGAGTCCAAACCTCCATGTTGAACTGTGATGGCATGTATATCTCTCTGTATACAGAGAGATATACATATACATTAAGGCCGTATAACTAATACAAACAAACAAACCAACCTATTGTTAAACTATAGAGGCCTCATGTATTATTTAATTCCTGTCCCATCGTCTGTCTCCTCCACAAACTGCTGTACACAATTACTGCAACAAAACAGAGGCATGTGGAATTACGCCTGCGGCCACAATACTCCGGCGGCGGGCCCACCAAACAATACTTAATGGAAATGAATTCAAAATGACGGACAAAAATTGAAATGCATCAATTTAATCATGGCGAATTTAAGATAAAAGTCAGAAGGGGTGAAACAAATCAAAACAAAACACAAGCAAATTAAAGCTGAAATACAAGCAGATGGCACAGTAATGGGGAACAGGTTGAGGCTGGTTGCTAGGTGACAAGGGCTAAGATGAGGGTCCATAGTTTTGGCCGCGGTTTTGCTGGAAAAACACTTCTCCTCCCTTCGTCTGAGCCACCCTCCTTCCCCATAGAGCTGTGGTTCTTCTCCTGACGCTGGCGGGCAGGACAGGAGGCAGGCCCGGCCAAATGAGAAACAGACCCCCTTCACCCCAGTATTGCCTATTTCTCCCTGTGGCTTTTTTGTTTTCAAAGAAAAAAAAAAAAGAATGCTCTCCAAAAATAGATTTGGGGCTCGCGTGCCAAAGGGTTTTCAAACCTTTTTTTTTTTTTCCACTCCTTCCAGTCACGCAAGAAGCCTGGCGAGGCCTTGAAGAGAGAGCGGAGGGGAAAAAACAGAACTTGTAAGAGACAAGAGGATCGGAGAGGGGGAAAAAAAGTCTCTCTGGTGTGTTTGGAGAAAGGATTGTGGAAAGCTGAGGATGGAGCATCCCTGGAGATTAGCCCTCTGCCAAGGGAACGAGCAGCACAGACGTCCGTGCAAGCTGCAGGTATGGGGAGTTTATGGGTAATCCAAGCATGAACAGAAAAGACCTTCTCTGTTCTGGCCCTCATTTTAGCTGGATGGTAGCCTGGGCTTCTGCACAGAAGAGACCGATCCCGAGCAAAAAGGGTCTTTAGACGAAGGAGCTCACACCTGAATGCAAAGATTCACATTCCTCATAGCTTGCAGCCCTCACTGCGATTCACTTCACGACCGACTGATCTCTGCAGCTGGTATTCATATTTCTATCTGTCACATCCTATAATACGTCATTAAGATGTGATCGCTGCAGAGATTGTTAAAAAATAGAGACATTATCAAGCCCTGGTTAACTACCTTCTGAAACTCTGCCTATTCTACAGCTTCATTATAGAAAGTGCTTTTGAACATAAGACAGAGAGAATGACCCACGGCACAAGCTCTTCTGCAGAAACCATGTTAAAACCATCATGTCCTCCAGTCGTTAAAGTCATTATGGCTTCAAGGCTGCACAAGCCCACCGCTGCTTAACAGAGTTTTCTGGAAAATCTGAATAAGGGTTAATTTTGCGGCTCCCTTTTAATACCAGCTCGGCATGCCGCGAGGATCCCTGGGTCCCCTGGCGGCACGTGACACTATGTGGTCCTCATCCTGTCGAACAGGCAGCCGAAGCCCACAGAAGAACTTATGTTGCTTCAGCGCCTCAAAAGCGTTGTTTAATTATTTTAGTCAGATAATTAATTATAGATCTCGAGATAACTAATTTAAAGTGACAGGCTTGTTGTTCCACAAGATTTCTGTCACGAATGTGAATGTGAACATTGATATTACTTGATGATTAATGAATCAAATGTGTAAAACGTGGCCTTCAAGGGCTTCCGTAAAAACCAGCTGCTGGGTCGCAGTCTCCCAACCAGTTGTTCTGCTGTAAATGAAACACTCAGCACAATTAACCCAACAGTGTGTGTGTGTATAAAATACCTATGGAGTGAAAGATCCCATATAAAACGTCACTAAAGTACACAACGATTTAGATAATTATATCTGCAAGGGGTTTGGTACATTTATTAGCTATATAAGAAATAAAAAAGCAGGGTCAGACTGGAACAATTAATCAGGACGGGAAATAACTTCTCTCCTTCATGTGGCACTGGAAACGTTATTCTGTCCACACTCGAAAAGAAAAAAGCAAGAGCAGAAATTATTTTGAAAGTCTCATTATATTATAATACTGTTATGGAGTTGATTTCTCTCTGCACGTATTCAGAGATCAGAGCAACAGCACACAACTCTACTTTACTGATACTCCCATGAAGTGTTAACATTTAATAACATGCAGAAACTTGATACTGGATTATTCAACAAAACGCTGCCCCACTGGGAAACAGACCAGCATTAAATAAACTTGATATGCGATAAGAACTTCTTCAACCGAGTGAATAAATTAGTAGAAGTTTGCAGAAGTTTGGTCGTTCTTCACAACATGATTACTGTCAGAACTCTGAGACCAGCATCATTAGAAAGGTCTGGTTTCACTCTTGGCTTTCTTTTCAAACAAGAGTAATGCGTGTGGAGTTGGAGAACTGTAGTGCCAAGAGCCGGGGTTTCTGGATTCACAATTCACTTTCTGGCTGTACCCTCAGTGTTTTGGAATTAAGTTCCCCCCCGCCAATTAACATTCAGCAAACCCCCCAATATTTCCCATCTCACCCAATCCTGCTGCCACCACGTTCAGTATTTCTTTCTCTCTTTTCACCTCATAAGCAGCTCCGAGTGTTGGCTCGCTCTGCGAGAGGTTGACTTGTTTTACATGACACACCAAACCCTCATCTTTGAGCCAAAGTATAATGATGGTGGTTTACCACATTTTTCATGGACTCTCATGTAGCTCTTTGTCAGGGAAGTCACATGTTAGATTCTCTTCATTATCCAATTCCACCAAACCAAATTTCACTATCATTGGAGTGACGGGCAAAATATTGCAATTTTATGAGGTTGATTTAAATGTCTCAAATGTCGACAGATGAGAACAACGTTCTTGAAATCTCGCTTCAGAAACAATATGCATCAGGGTTTTACTTTATCTTCACTTAATACAACGACAACACGCAGCAGCTGAATCTTGGAGCGACCAAATATCCCACAAATCCCTCTGATTTGGCCGTCGGAGGAGAGCACAACTCCACCAGAGCAGTAATTAATTCTCTTATTGTTTAGTAAGAAGAAAAGGAACTACTGCATCCACTCAGGATTGGGAAATCAAACAATGCATGAAATTACATGATTAGCATATTGTTTCACCAAAGTGTGGAACTGATGAACACTTTTGTTCTCAAGCAGGTTTATGGATTTCAAAGTGGGTGATTGTGAAAAAATCTGCTTTCAGCCTGAACATCATGAAAACAGGTAACTTAATTAACATGGAGAGAGAGGATGAGAGAGGACATTAAAGGGGATTATAGTACTTTGTGTTATGATCGTATTCTTTCCCATCATCGTCATGGTAATATTCCTCACACTTGGTTATATAGACCAGGGGTTCCTAAGCGTTTCCATGCCGACCCCCAAACAGCAGTCGCTTCTAGCCAGGCCTCCTTTTGCAAGCTGTCACCTATTGTCAATACTATGTAAATAAAAAATATGGAATATATATCCTGTCTTGTCCTGTTATTAATGCCAATCATCTCCATGTGCAGCGGTAAATCCAGACTTTATGCTGCCTCATACATGTGAGTTTTACTTGGTCGGGAGTTCTTTGGATTATTTGCAGCTGAGGTTTGGTCAGTTGGGGCGGTCGATCCGCTCGTCAGGTCCTTCCCCTTTTAACAAAAAAACATCAGCAGCAGCATCAGCTAGCTCGATGCTAGCAAGCGAGCTAGCTGCCAAAATGTCAGGAACAGATGGTGGCAGATACAGACAGTTACTATGGCAACGCTTATTATGATGTTATTGTAATGGATGACGTTTTGGGGATGGGCACGGCAAATAAATTCCTTTTTTTTAAAATAGCATTTTCCATCCTCTTTCAATCCCATTTGTGAAGGACCCCTTCCGTCCCCCTGGCGGCCCCCCAGAGGACCCCGACCCCCACTTTGAAAATCAGTGATATAGACAAAAATGACAATTTAACATGGGTTAATAAACACTGGAATTAAGTATGAAGTAGACAATGGCTAAGTGAAGCTGTTTAGAGAACGTCCTGATTCTTTTAAGGATTCTCAGTGTCGTATGAGCATGACGACATCGACAAAGCTGTAAGAGACTCGAAGGTAAAAACAGCATGCCAGTAAAAAGCAGCCTCATACTGAAGATTGCATGTTATCAGAGTAACCTCCTGTGTATCCATTTTGTGCTGACAGGAAAATGACAGATTCCGTTTGGTTTTAGCCCGAGCCTTTAATTTAAACTTTGACTAATGAGTTGGCTTTTGCCCTCTTACTCATATCATCCGAGCTCTGTTGTGTATATAGTGACCTCTGATCCAGCGTGCTGAGTTCTGTGCACAGCGTTCGTCTCATAACTAGAGTCTGCTGTGATGCCGAGGCCAAGTTTATGATCAACGGGCTGTCCAATAGAGCCAGCTGCGCCCATATTTCCAGTCCAGAGACATAAAAACAAACTTCACCCCTGTTTGTGTGCGTGTAACGGCTCCGAATGCAGCCGGGTTCAGGCTGCAGGTCCGCAGCCAGTCGGAGGCGGGACTGGTCCAGTTTCAGGTCTGGTTCATCAGACCGCAGGCGCCCTTCTGCAAACCTGGGCAATATGACGCAATGAGCATCTGTGACAGGTGGCAGCAGATACTGACAAATTACACATTTCAGGTTCAATTTTTGATGTGAATTGCTCCAAATATCATCTTGCAGACGCTCTGCAACAGCTGTCACACAATCATTATTTAAAATGGTATAATTAGGTGAAATAAAATCATCTGTACACCAATACAAAGAGGTTTGTTATTAAACCATGATTGGATTAAACACTCTCCTCTTCCTCACCGGGTGTCAAATGATATTTGGAATTGAAAATTGGTGTCCATTAATAACCAGAGAGAGACACATCCTGACATGATGAAAGTAGCAGAACGGAGATAAGTGCAGGGACAATAAGAGAGGAGCTGTCGGATTGTTGTGAGGACGTCAGTTTCATTCTCTTAAAGATAAAGTTCAGTCAGGTTCGTGTTACACGAGGAAGGAAATCAGAGTCTAAATACTTTTTTTAAAACTTATTTTTGCAACAGAGTTGATGGTAAATTAAATGGATGGAGGTTAGAAAGGGACAAACTCTGTCTCCATTTTACGCTAATTTCAATAAAATTGCATAAAGCAGACTAAAGAACGTCTTGAGAAGCAGCTCGGTAGCTTTTCATCGGAGCTGGAAAGGACTCAACGAGGACGTAAGGGGGCGTCCCAGTAGGAGCCATTACTGCAGACGCTTGCAGCTTTATAGCGGCTGCGTTGCATCATACACATCGAGACCTATCAAGTATCTAAATAGCACTTAATGACTATCATTAGAACAAATTTGGATCATTTCAAATGTTATGATTGGTACAATATTTGGGCTGAACCGGCCTGTTTCAGGTCAGCGGGGTTTTGGTTCACCGAGTTCATAGACAATATGAGATTCAGTTTACAGATTTGTGTTTCGAGCCTCCTGAAGGCGTCTAAATAAATAAACAAATTGGTTATGATGTGCAAAAATTCAACTATATTTGGGCACGTTAGGCTGTTTTACTTGGGAACGATCATGCAGCCACGTCTGCACTTCCAGATTATAATCATCAGATGATTCATGCATCACCTTGGAAAACAAGAATGTGACAGAGGGACTTGTTGCGTTCACGAAAGTACTTTAATCAGGCACTTAGCTGAAAACATTTCTCTGGACAATGTAAGAGAGAAGGTTTCTCCTTTCTGCGGCACCGTTCTACGTACAGTTGGACAAACACGAAGCTAAGTGGCAGGTAAAACACTTCAATACAGAAACAATACAAACAAACAAGGTACCTTGGTTCTATCAGTTAGGTAGTGTTCATGTCTGTTTGGCCACAGTCAAACAATATCGGATCCTTCTTGTAAATAACTTACAAACCTCTCAGCTGCTGAGGTCTACCTACACAATAAATACAAAATACTGTGAGATCGATAGTGTTCAAATAATGTTATCGAGACAACTGGGCATTAATAGAACAGAATACTGGGACGTGGCGACTGCAGAACTACACGTTATTTTATTTTGTAAAAAGGCTCCGGAAAACAAAAACAGGATCACGACTCTATCCGATGCAAATAGGCAGATATGGCTGAATGACAGGAAACATTCTCTGGTGTTTGAACATTCATAAATATACCGTGTTTCATCTTCCTTCATACTGTATGTAACGTTAGTATTTTTAATTCCATTTAATATTCCTTCTGGTACTATTGTATAAAAACAGCTTTTCAGTTAATGTTTACAACAAAACAAACGTCGGTGTCGGGTGATTACATGCTGTTTTCTTTGATATTTCAGTGAGGAGACGCATGAAGAGACCCGCTCACATTCTCTGGAATGACGAGGAGGTGCGAAGGGCTTCATCACGCAGCTGTTCACTGAACTCCTCTTAAATTAATGATTTTACCAATGCAAAAATAAAAATAAACTCAGTAAGGCTGGTTGTGATAAATTAAAGCCGTGACAGGCAGAATCCTCCGATGTCGAGGTCCATTTTTCCGGACGTGTGTTTTCACATTCACGATTTACCTTTTTGACGCGTGAACAATAAACTATTCTGACTGATGTTTTATCTGCAGAGGCGAAGACGTCTCCTCTTCTATAAATATTTACAATAATCTGCTATGGGAAAAGAAAAAAAGAATCCTCCATTCTTTAAGCGTTAATGAAGAGCGTCATTCGAAGTTCGGGAATAACGAGCGATAAAAAAAAACAACTTACAGTACAAACAAGACTACAGTACAGGATACAAATATACAAAATATACTCTAAGGTTTTTAGTGACCTTTTGACACTTTAATGCCATTTGCTGTCAGAAACCACGTGGAAGTATAAAAATATAGACAATGCTTTTGTACAAAATATTGACATCATGTGTGAATCCCGATTTTGAATGTGCAAACGAACACCGATCAACAGGAGGAGGAGAAACACGTTCCTTCATTAAGCACCACCACATCCACTCAGACTGCTGTTGTATATTACTGTGTAGCCACTGAGATAATACAGTAGAGTTTAAATCCTCAGCTCTGCTTCCTCGATGTGCTCCAGATTGTGTTCTGTGGCGCTGATCAGTGAGGCCGAGGGCCCCTGGGAGACGCTGAAGGGTGTGATGGCTGGAGAACGGGCTGCCAGCGGTGAGAGGGACGGGGAGAAACTTGGAGACATGGCGACCGAGGAGATGGAACCCTCACCACTGATGGGAGACCTCCGTAAAGAAGCCAGGTGGGGGAATGTCCTCCCCACGGCGGGCTTCGGGGGAACAGTTTTGGCCCCTGGGTGGGCCACTGAGGTTATAAGGGGCGGCGGGTCAATCCTTGACTCTGCCTTCGCCTTGTGATGAAATGATCTGCGGGGGTTCGGAGGAGCTGTTTCATCTTTTAAACGTGCTATTTCAGTGAAAACATTCGCCAACGGCTGGAACTGGGGACACCAGTTCAGCAGATAGTCCCAGTTATAGCTGCCCCTCAGCTCCTCGTCGCTCGCCACGATGGCAGTCAAGGAGCCGTCCACAGCCGGCTTTCCATCCTCTGGGAAAGTATAGTCTTTAGGGTGGGAGATGCTGAGTCCCCGCCCCACACCCACATACCCACCCCCTTCATCCCTGTAGACTGGCATCTGGCCAGCTATTAAAGTACCATTCAGGCTGCCCAGTTTCTTCCCTTTGAACCAATCTATGGAAGGCTCGCAAGACACGTCCGACAGCTGATCTGCGTCCTGCTGGATCCCGGAGTCCGGACCTCGGGCAGAGATGCGCTCCTGCATGGAGGAGGAGATACTTGACACGCGGGGGTATTCATTTATCATTCTGATCTCATCGTCCTCTGCAGCCTCGGCCTCCGCTGAGCCGCGGCCGCTGGAGTGGGAGGGATCCAGGGATCCCCCGCGGGTGTACGGACCGCCACCGGTGTTGCTCGGATCAGCCACGTATCCAGGAAGCGCCTGATGGTAAATAATTTCATTCGCGGCTATTTTTGTTTCCTCGAACTTGTGCAGCATGGTGCCCGACGTGCTGGTTCGCCCGTGCGTTTTTTGCTCCTTCTTCCGGCGTCTCAATTTAACAAAGAACAGCGTCACAGCGATCACACTCAGGATGACTATTGTGCCGAGGGAAACTGCAATGACGCTGACGAGCAGCATGTTCATATCCGTGGTGAGACCGAAGGATGTGTGCGTCACATCGATGGTGACTTTGGCCGTTGACACGCGGGACGTCTCCAGAGGGCTGTGGGCGCTCACGTCCAGCGTCATTAGACGTACTTCTCTCTTGGAGCGGCCGCCATGCCTGCTGTAGCTGTCCATCTTTAAGGAAACAGAACCAGTTGATTTATTGACTTCAAAGTAGGGTGAACTTCCTTCTAGGGAGTAGAGGACGACACCATCCAGGCCTCCGTCCTCGTCTCTGGCCTGTACTTTGCCGATGACCTGACCTTTCTTTGCTCCCTCAGGCACTTCGAATGAGAACTCAGAGGAGGTGAAAACAGGATCATATTCATCCTCCCCTGTAACATAAACTTGCACTGTGACTGTAGCGGAATAGTTGCCAGCATCCATGGCAACGGCCATAAAGTGGAAGGAGTTAACTTTCTCAAAGTCAAAAGTAGAGCGAGTCCGTACTTCTCCCGACGTTTGGTTGATGACGAAGGCCTCTTTTCCATCTTTAGAGTCATCTAACATGTAGTACCGCATCTTTCCAAAGACACCTCTGTCTTGGTCGATTGCATGCAGCATGGTGACTAAGGCATTCCGAGGCTGGTTCTCCCTGATGCTGGCAGTCACTAGTTTGAGGGGAAAGAAGGGCCAGTTGTCGTTGATGTCCTTCACCTCGATACTGACCGGGGCCAAGGCGTAGTGCCCCCAACCGTCTGTAGCCTGGATAACAATCATATGTGACAAATGCATCTCGCTCCCCAAAGGTCGCTGCAGCCTCAACGCACCGGTCCAGCGGTCCACCTGGAAAAGTTCTGTCTCGTCACCAGAGCTTATGGAGTACTGCACCTCTCCGTTGGGAGCAGAGTCCGGATCGGTGGCGGACATGTGCAGGATCTCCGATCCAGCTGCTGCGCTCTCACTGAGCACCACGCTGTACTCTGCTCGGCTGAAAGCTGGAGGGTTGTCATTGACATCCGTGACACTGATGAGGATAGGCACGCTGGAGCTCCGCTGGGGCATCCCCCGATCTGATACCACAACAGTCAGGTTGTAACTCGACACCGCTTCAAAATCCAGCTCCTCCACCAGGATCAGGCTGCCGACTGTCTGGAAGCCCTTCCCTTCCAAGAAGCGCACGCTGCTTTCAATCTGGAAGGCATTACCCGAGTTGCCACTGGCGATGGCAAAATCAAAACCACAGTTGTCCCGTGACAAGTCTCCGTCCACAGCCTCTAAGGTCAGGACAGTGGATCCAGGAAGTTCGTCCTCCGACACGGTGGCTCTGTACTCAGACTGGTGGAAGACGGGAGCGTTGTCGTTGATGTCAGACACTTGAACCTGGATGGTAGCGACGGATGAAAGGGGTGGCGTCCCCTGGTCCCGGGCCTCGATGACCACGAGGATGGAGGGGTTCTTAAAATCAAACTCCGTTCTCTGGTCGACAAACAGAGTTCCTGGAAGGAAACGAAAGAGAACAACTTCATTTTAATCACACCATATTAATTATTAACGCCGTTCATCACACAGGCTGGCCTGCTATTAAAGAAATGTTAATTACTTAAACAAGTTAATTACTTTATGTGAACTCTGTCGCGAGGTTGACTGCACGGAGTTCCAGGGAACATTATGAGAGTCATCAAGTTTAAGAAAAGGAGACGGATTAGCTCGAGGTTCGAATACTCCGCTTTTGTAACATACTTATTTTAGATGCTATCTGAAGCAAGGAAAATAACATTAAATCTGGATTTTAATGAGAAAAAAAATGATTAAATACTCTGCAATGCTTGTTGCAAACCCAAAAGCATTAGGGAGTAACGTTTTATGAGAAGGGTAATTATGAGAGCCTGGGTTAAGAAAGGGTTATAAACAACTGTAAACGTGCACCCAGTAATCTTACCGTTGCTCGGGTCAATGTGGAACACGCCCCTGGTTGATGACATCACTCTGTAGGTGATCTTCCCGTTGTCCCCGGAGTCCCGGTCGGTGGCCGTCACCGTGACGACTGCGCTGCCTGCCGGGAGGTGCTCCGATATCGTCACCTATGGACACAAACACATGTTCATATGTCTGGAGAGAGAGGGAGGGAGACTCATTACAGATACAAAGTGAAGGCTGTGTGATTGCAGCTGTACCTGATACAAGTCTTGGGTGAAGGTGGGGGCGTTGTCGTTCACGTCATCCACCAGCACAGTCAGATTGGCTTCGCTCTGATGCTTCGAGTCGGAGGAACGGATGGTCAGGGTGTACCATGTCCTCTCCTCATAGTCCAGTGGGCCGGTCAGAGACACGCCTCCTCCAAAGCAGTGAATCCCGAACATGCCCTGGCTGTTTCCATCCAGGTGCAGCGTGTAGGACAGCGCTGGCCCCGAGTCCACATCGTTTCCTGTTACCTGGGTGATAACTGTCCCAATCAGAGTATCTGTTGGTGACAGAGGGAAGGCAGAAACAAAGGAAGCAGACGTTTAAGTGACTGAAATATAGCAAATCAACTCTATTCTGTTCTGGGAGGCCTGGAGGCATCACGATGAGCTCACAGGACTCACTGACACCATCAATCCGACTTACCCTCAGGCACCCGGATCTCCCGAGGCAGAGGAATCATGGGACTGTTGTCGTTGAGGTCGACGATGATCACAGTGAGGGTGGCAGAGCCAGCCAGCCGCGGGGTTCCCCGATCTGTTGCCGTAACGACGAGCCTGGTGACACAAAGTGAATGTTGAGGTTTCTCAAGTTACATCTCTTCACTTTCTAAAATGATTAAATGTTCACAAGTGAATCACATGGCAGGATACGGATCGGGGTCAGAGACTCACTTTGTTTGCGTCCAGATCTCTCTGTCCATGATGGCTGCCGTGGTGATGCTGCCTGTCAGCGGGTCGATCTTGAACAAACCACTCAGGGATGATGACCGAATGGAGTAGGTCACCTGACCGTTCTGACCCTGGTCCAGGTCATTTGCTGCAACCTGAAGAGATGACCACCCCAGGATGGAAATGAAAATATAAAAATATTTGCAATAGCCGTTTCAGTGTAACATGAACTGGTGAGCAATATTGGCTTTGGAAGTCAAGACTTCATAGAATATGGACCTGGCTCCATGGCACAAGTCATTGTTTATACTCTGCGGGGACATTAAGAACACAGGCATTGGAACAGCTATCGGCAGCACTGCTAAGCTACAGCTTTATGAAGCTTGAGTGCTTATTTTCTGACTCTACTACTTCACATTTAAACAAAAGCCAACTACAATAAATGTTTGAGGGACAGGCTACTGCACCTGGATGATGGGAAAATCGTATCCTTGCGCCTCTCGAATGTAGGCCACGTAGTTCTGGAGTTGGAAGCGTGGCAAATTGTCGTTGACATCCTGCAGAATTAAGTTAACAGCCATGTAGGAGCTGGAGGATGCGGTCTCAGCTTTCACCACAAGGCGGAGTTTGGGGGTCTCCTCAAAGTCTAGTCCCTCAGATTTCTGGACCCATACTTCACCTAATTTAGAAAGACAACAATGAGTCACACGGTAATTTTGGAAAGCATTTTGTGGTCCATACTGGGATCTCTGCACTTACCAGTAATAGTGTTTATTCCAAATGACTGCTTTCTGTTTCCACTGAAGAGACTGTAGCTGACGCCAGATTGAGAGCCGTCAGGGTACCGGGCCTGCGTCTGTGTCACTACTGTGCCTACAAGAAGAAGAAACCATGAAACATTTCACCTGTACTTAATCGTTATGTATTATACAAATACATGAGGTGAAGAGTTGAAATGCTGTGACGCCATCCGAACCTTTAGCAGCGTTCTCCTGCAGAGTGACGTCTCGTGCCGTGCGAGAGAAGCGAATCCCCCTGTAGCTCTGTTCCCGAATGTAAATGATAACCACCCCGAGGGAGGACTGAGCTGGATTGCCCTGGTCCATGGCCTGCACGATTAAAGTCCTCTGGCTTTGGGTCAGAGTCTGCAGCTTCTCTGTAGCCTGGATGTCCCCGGTCAGTGAATTGATGGTGAAGCCCCTCACGGGGTTGGCGAAGCGATAAAACACAGAGCCATTAGCCCCGAAGTCCTTGTCCTCGGCTCTCATGGTGGCCAGCACTCTGCGGCTGGACACACCGCTTACAGAGATGTTTACAATAAGTGGGTCCTGAATGAAGAAGGGAGCGTTGTCGTTCACATCCTGAATGTAGACGGTGACATGGGCGGTGGAGTTGCGGGGGTTTGACGGGGACGAGTCTGTGGCGCAAACCTCGAAGGTGTAAGAGGCGGTTCTCTCTCTATCCAGGGGAGCTGCTGTGATAATGCGCCCGGTGTTCTGGTCTATGATGAACATGCTCTTGGAGCCGCTGCTCAGAAAGTACATAACCTGGCTGTTGGGCCCTTTGTCCTGGTCAATAGCTTTCACCTCCAGCACCAAGGAACCGATGGGCACATCTTCTGACACGTCCGCAGTGTAGCTGCTGCTCTGAAACTGGGGGCTGTGGTCATTGATGTCCAGGACGGTCACCTCCACTGTGGCTGTGCTGCTGAGGGAAGGTTGGCCCTGATCCTGGGATGTTACAGTTAGTGTGTACGCGGCTCTCTTTTCCCGATCCAGAGGTCTCGAGGTGGACAACGCACCTGATTGCCTGTCCAGGTGGAAGTCTCCTGAGGGATCTCCAGCTGCAAGGAAAGCAACGGCAAATTATGCAAAATGCCCTGAAAAACTAAATGTCGTGATAAGTTGAGAGGTTGTTAATGATCTGGATGGTGCATCAAAATAAATCCTCACCTGAAATCCTGTAGTTCATCTCCCCATTGTCTCCTTCATCCTGGTCAGTGGCTCGGAGGGTGAAGAGGAGCAGCGCGTCCAAGTTTTCAGGCACTTCGATGCTGTAGTAGAGCCGTCCGAAGACGGGGGCGTTGTCGTTCTCATCAAGCACTCTGATCCTCACCGTGGCTTTGGCATAGTTTGGGGGAAGGCCTCCATCTTTTGCATAAACTGAAGGGGAAAAAAAGCAGACAGTGGTTTTAATGAGGATATTACGAATTAAAATTTCAGAAAGAAACTCAGTATAATGAATAATGAATTTAATTGATGTCAAGTGACACATGCATGTCTGCTTACATGCTTAATGTGCTGATTACCAATCTACAATCAAGTCACAGTGCATGTTTCCCTGATGTTTGTTCGGTGGCTCGTTCTACAGGCTAAGCCAGAAGGCATGAAGTATGGTCATGTTTGTACATTATAAAAGACGGAGACGGGGAAGCCGATGTGGGTTGTTTTTCAGCTGTTGCACTGCTCTTGTGTTGTGCAACAGCTGCTGCCTGGCTCAGTTTGACGTCTGCTCTGCCTGTGATCAAACACTCTGTTACTGCTTTATGCAAGGTCGGATTTGCTGAGTCGAAAGAGTGTATGCAGAAGGATAATTGTACAGTGTGTCATTGAATGGAGTTAAAGGCTTTTACCCGTCACAGTGTAGAGCTCCTGGAGCTCCCTGTCCAGTGACTTCGTGGTCGTTATGATGCCCGTCACTGGGTTGATGGCGAAACCTTCCACTGAGATACCTCCATATGACACCAGCCCATTAGTTCCTACAGGGAAACACAGAGTATGCTTTGATTAAAAAATGGATTGTCGATTAACACCAGAAAAAATATCACAATAGCCGAGAAAGTATTCAATTTCTCTTGGTATTAATTTCCTTCACTGTGTTTGTGTCCAGTTTTGCTGTCTCAGCGTTTGGCAGGAGCATCCTTCCTTCAGGTGTCTGGGAGCCAGATTGCGTGCTAACAGAAAGAAGTCTGGCACCCTCACCTGCTTAGTTCCCCTAATTGCTTTTGGACAGAAAGTTTATAATCCGTCTGTTTCACGGGTTTCTGACTAAGTCCGGGAAAGCGCCCCATCTTTGCCCTCCCACTCGGTTTATCCAGTGCATTTACTCTCACCCGGATTTATCTTTGTTTTAACTGAGCTCTCTATCTTCTTTGGCTCTAAAAATCCCAAAATCAATGATCCCTGGGATTGAATTTTTGATTACTAGATTGTACCACCGATTCAAGACTCTAGTGCGTGATGTGTGTTTCACCTTGGTCCAGGTCGGAGGCTGACACTCTCAACACAGCAGTTCCTGGAGGTCGGTTCTCCGCGATCTGGGCTTCGTATTGTCTCTCCTCGAACCAGGGCACCTCGTCGTTAACATCAATCACATGGACACACAGCAGCTGGCTGGACGAGCGCTGGGGCATCCCATGATCTTCTGCCATTACGGTGAGGTTAAAGACGTCCTGCTCCTCACGGTCCAGAGGTTTGAAAATAGACAGAGAGCCTGTAGAGAGAGAGATGAATCAGGGGTGGAGAGCGAGGGGTGATTTCCTGTGTGTGTGGGCATTTTATTACAGCCTGTTTCACAGAGGCGGTTACACACGACGACTGCAGGCTGAAGGCAGTGAAACATGCACCGTTCCACGGCTGTGTGTAGTCAAGTGATTAAAAAAAAAAAAAGGCAAGTGTGAAAAGTTGCCGTGTGAGGGCCAAATCAGAGATAATCTTCTCCACACGCAGCTTCGCCTACCTGAGTGCTACCACCACCACCACCACTGCTGCTGCTGCAACAGCCCAGTGGTCTGGTCACAGTTTACGAGATTTTCCATTGGAGAGCTCCTCAGCCATCGAGAGAGAAAGCAGTAAACACACGTTCTAGACACGCAACAGCCAGGCCTGCCGTGCACCGTAGAAATTAGGGGCACTCTTGCCTTTTCATTACCCGACTCGGAGAGGGTAGAGCTCGCATTGATCCAGTTTCAATTTCATGCTTTAAAATGAGGGGTCTGTTTATGTTCTAACTTTTTTCTGTGCATGTTTGTACCTTGCTCGGACTGAGATAACTTGCCCTTAAGCCTTTAATCTGGTAGGAGTTACTGGCTGGAATAGTTTCAGAGAGTTTGCCTCCTCTGTGATCCTGCCGTATCCTCGGCCACTGATAACACATGGGCAGAAGAAAACAAGGCGGTGGGAACGGCGACCAGAGAAGATTTCAACATGTATGTTTCCAATTCCGAGATTGTGAACAGATACGTTTGTCAGGACTGGACTTGTTGATCCCTGTCTTGACAAACTCATTGTCCTCTGCAGGAAAGCAACTCCCAATATCAGGGGTTACCAAAGTGAGGTCCGGGGACCCCCAGGGGTCCTTGAGAGTCTTCTGGGGGGTCCTCAGCAAAATGAGGAAGATCTTGATTTCACTTATATTCAATAGAATAGTGGAACATGAGCTTTTAATTCACTCACAGCCTCAAAGCAAAATATCTCTGGATAGAAGGGTCCTGTTTGAGCAATATGGGGGTCCATGTCTTATTGAGAGTCTACTTAGGGGCCCGCAACATGAACACGTTTGAGAACTTCTGCATCTAAATAATACTCTCTCTTTGCTCCAAAAGTGGAAGGCATGACCTCCCCTCTAACGGTAAATGGAGGGAATATGACTCATTCAGTGACTTCACAGATCCCTAATGATAGCTCTCTCTATTATAGAGCCACGGTAATAAAAACACAGTGTGCAGGGATCGTCCCAGGTCTCCGGTCACTGACCCCAAAACAGGAGCAAACCAGGTGCTCAAGGGATTAACTCTGTCATCATTCTAACAAATAACAAGTGTGCATGAAAACATTTCAAGATGAGCGCCCACACTGGGCTGAAGCAGGAGTGACATGCATGACAGAGCCTGAATGTTTCCATCCCCTCGCTGCTCCAGGGGGCATCCTGGTCCTCAACTGGACGGGGAGGGCGGAGCCAAACGTCGACACGTGTCCCACACACCACAATAAAGCCCACAGGACCAAATAGCCCGAGGTCAGCGTTGACTAAGTGACAGAGTCTCATGCTGGCACACAAACACATTTGTGCATGCTTACGCACACACGTGCACACACATAAACACACGTAACCGATCCCCTCTCTAATGGTTCCCAGAAGCCTGAGCGGGAGGTTTCTTTGGTCTTTCATAGCCAATGAGTTGTGCATGTGCTGTGCTTACGCTTGTGTGTGTGTGTGTGTGTGTGTTTAATATTTGGCAGGCCTCTCTGTCTGTCGGGCCTCCAACCGAGAGAAATAAGTCATGAAAGGTGAAGCAAGAGTTGCGGTTGTGCTCAGAAGTAAGCAGAGTATTACAACAGTTTTGTGTGTGTTTTTCGGTGGGGGGATGGTTAGTCATCACGGAGTGTGTGTGTGTGTGTGTGTGTGTGTGGGTGGCTGACGGGGGGATATGTGTTTAAAACTGATGGATATTCTTAAAAAGACACGAACAGGTGAACACATGCAGATTTGCTTTTCTGTAGTTCAACTAGTTGAAAACATTTCAACTGGAGAGAGAAAGAGATTGCATGACACAGTGGAAATATAAAGATGGAGGGGAGGTTAAACATGTTAGGACACTTGATATGAAGGAGCTATAAACTAAAGACTTGGTGGAAAATAAGTAAAACAATAATAATATTTGAACCTGGTGCTGCTACAGCTCTGTCAGATATGGGACCTACCCGTGTTCGGGTTGAGGCTGAACGTTCCTCCAGTGTTGCCAGACTGGATGCTGTAGGTCACCCGGCCATTCTCCCCTTGGTCTGCATCTCTGGCCATGACGTACAGCACCACAAAGCCAACCGGCTGGTCCTCCATCACACTGACGGCTGTTGGCGAGCTGAATGCTGGCGGGTTGTCGTTCTCGTCGGTCACGTAGATCCTGGCTGTGACGGAGCTCCAGTGCCGCCGGCTGGCGTCGAGGGCAGAGTCGGTTGCCCTCACGACAAGGATCAGGTTGGAGGTGGCCTCATGGTCCAGTGCCTGATCCAAGGACAGAACGCCAGTGGAGGGGTCAAGGGTGAGGAGACCAGGCATGTTTGGCCACTGGTGAAGAACGGAGTACGTCAGGTCACTGTTGGGCCCGCTGCCGTCCTTGTCTGTGGCCTGGAACGTGTAGACGGAGGAGCCGGGCTGCATGCTCTCAGAGATGATGATGGTGATGGGGTCTTCGGGGAACTGAGGGGCATGGTCATTGCTGTCCTTTACATCAATGTCAAGGTTGACCAGGGTGCTGCTGGGGGGAGCCTGAGAGAAGTCATCAACCTCAATCTTCAGGGTGTAGTGCACGTCTTGTTCATAGTCAAGAGGACGAGCCAGGTAAACGTCTCCGGTCAGACGTTCCACAACGAAGGTCCCATCTCTGTCTGTACCCCCCACCACCGTGTAGATCACCTCCCCTTCCTGTGGGGTTTCCCCTTCCCGGAGGCGGACTGAGCCAATGAGAGAGCCAGGCTTGGCCTCCTCCACAGAATTGAAAGATATGGAGTGTGACTTGGTCTTTGAAGTTGGTCTGTTAATGCTGAGAACCTGCGATGAAAAGAAAAGAGTGGGTGAAGAATGTGTTGTATTGCTGCGTTCATTATCACAGCAGCAGCATCAGCCTCGTCCCAGCCTGTCTGACAGTCACCAGTATGAAGGTAAACACGTTAATACGGCCTCTATTGGCTTAATTACAATCAATCAGCTCATCAATCTTTCGCATTCTTAGACGTATTTCTTGTGTTGTTGCAGCAGCGCTGCCACTCGTCTCTCTGCCACTCGACTGTGACATCACGCGTAAACCCTCTATTATGTGTCGAGTGGCAACTGGGTTCACTAGGAATAAAGGAAACCAGTTATAAGATGTTGGTAAGACTCGAATAACACGCCAGCTAACATAAAGCACACTTAATCTAATCGCCTACTTATCTCGCTGCCAGGAAAAATAATCGATGATAGAAATAACACAATCAGAGGAGGAAACGGAGGATGGATTTGGATTCAGCACTGGGATATATATTTGTGCTGCGTACCGCCTTGCAGTTTCTTTGACGAGCAGTTTAAAGCGTCTTCAAAGAACTCCAACGTTATTACTTTTCCTCTTTGTATGAGAAGAGCACCACGAGTAACACGTTGTTTTAATAAAACATCGTTTCTTTGAGACAAGCGGAGAGCGAGAGAATTCAAGGAGCTTTGGAAGCCGGGAGGGAGAGGTTGTGTCGATCAGACTTTCAGCAGCAACGTATTGGATATTCATCGCCGCGTCCTCCAGCGCAGTTCCCACAGTATGTGGGCAACACAATATGCTGTTTGTTGTGAAATCTTACATGATAAGCTGCAAATTGGTTCCACGTTAGATGGAAAAACGGAGTGTTCCAGCAATAAATCGGTGAAGTCCCGTTCCATCATCAATAGATATATAAAAACAATAAGCCAGAAAAGATGATTAAAGGAAAGTACAGCGGGCAAGAACAACACAGCACTGTTTAACCCAATTAACTCATAATAATGACTTTCTTTCTTTCTTTTGTTGTTGGAAAGGAGGAACTGGAACTTACTCGCTCTGTTTATACTTTCCTGGAACCTATAAATTTACGTTCCTTCTGTTCTATATTAAATATTAAAAGGCTAAATACTGTTTTACGCATGTAGCCCCGCTGCTCATTGCAGAAAAAGGGGCTACTGTATTAAAAAAGTGTTGAAGTCATTGAGTATAACCTTGATCGGAGCAGGCTACAGCTGGCCCTCATCACAGGCCAGCTGGGAGTATTTGATTCAGACCCACTTTTCCATTTCAGATAGACATTTTCCTTTTGAAATGTCATAGGGGGAAGAGAAGGGAGGCGATGGGAGGGGAGCTTGTCAGAAGTGAGGCTGATATGTCTGCAGCTAGTCTGAGGGGCCCTGAGACATGGATCCCCCTCGGCCCCCGGAGTCTAAATAGGTGAGCGGTGAGGGTGTCTGGGCCGGGTCCAAGGGAGGACTGACCTGAACGGCGAGGGAGCAGGAGGTGCTGCGAGGGGGGAGTCCTCTGTCAGTGGCAGTCACCGTCAAGGTGTACTCGGCTCGCTCCGAGTGGCTGAGCGGGGAGGATGAATACAGCTCGCCAGTGTTTGGGTTCAAAGAGAAACGCTCCGCCCTGGGACCTGGAAGACACAGGGAGTGGACTGCATGAGGAGGCAAACTTTATGCATTTGTCGGCAATGGATTAAAATCAACGTGCAGCACAGTTACACTTGAACAGCTGATTAGCACATATCTTTTTGTCCTGCAGGTACTGTACCTGATAAAGAGTAGAACACGGTGCCGTTTTCCCCTTCATCAGGGTCTTTGGCTTGCAGGGTGCCCAGTTGAGCCCCAGAGGACTGACCTTCTAACACCTGTTGTGAAACAAAACATTAAAGTCAATATCCCTCAAGACATAAAAGACATGACACCGTCTGTCCGTGTTCTTGAGGCATCACCTGTATGGTCAGTCGTTTTCCTGACTGGCTGTGGATGAAGGAAGGATCATTATCGTTGTCGTCCAGGACTCGAATGAAGGCTGTGCCTGTGGCGCTGCGAGGCGGTGAACCTCCGTCTTGCACAACAACCACCAGCTGGTAACTCGACTGCTGCTCCCTGTCCAGAGTCGTCCTTGTACTAATCTCACCTAGGAAGAAAAAAAGGGCGTATCAGAGGGATTCAATGACAAGACACTCGTCCAGAGCCCTGGAATAATGATGAGAGATTTAAGAGGCAGCCGGCTTTGATCAAGGACACGCAAGAAATAGACGTACACAGTGTGCAGAAAGCTCTCACACACACACACACACACACACACACACACACAAACAGAGAAGTTTAGGGAGCTTGGCAGATGCTAAAGGGGCTGATGACTCAGCCAGAAACTGATCACAAATCAGAGTACGAGTCTCCACCCCAGACAAACGGGCTCAGCAGGCATATCAGAGCACAGCAAGATGCTTAGTGCTGCTGTCACCATCATCTGACTAATTTATGAAAGTGGGGAACAGGCAACTCTCATCTTCTACAGATGACTGAGGATTTTCTTAAATAATTTAAATGTTCTATGACATAGAATGAATAATGCTCCGTACTGAATCATTCACTGAGTTCAACTTGTGTGCAGTTTTTTTTCCTACACTAGATATGTTATTGCTGCTGCTGTGATTAAACTGAGCACATCACATTCTTAATTAACCTGTGTGGGAGTTTATCTTGAAGCTGCGGTCGGGGTGCAGCAGGCGGTAGCTGAGGCGTCCGTTGGGGCCGCTGTCTCGGTCCGTGGCCGACACATGGCCGAAGCCTGTCCCCGCCGGCAGGTTCTCCCTCACAGCCATGAAGACCCTCTCCTGCGTGAGCCGAGGAGAGTTGTCGTTCTCATCGGTCACAGATATCCGTACCGTGGCACTGCCCGTCTTTTTCAGCTGTCCGTGACCTGCACTGGCCAGGACAGTTAAAAGATAAATGTCCTTGACTTCTCTGTCCAGGGCACTCTTCACAAACAGCCAGCCGCTGTCCTCGGCAATGCCGAACCCTGCAGCATCTCCGTCTGGACGCAGGTGATACGCCAGAGGGCTGAAGTAACCTGAGACAGATGTCTCTGTGTTCAGAGCCCTGACTTGCAGGAAGCGTGTGTTTATCGGGGTGCCTTCTTTTAGTTCCACCCGGTAGGTGAGAGTATCAAACATCGGTCCGTGGTCGTTCTCTGCTTGGACATGAACCACCAGCATGAAGGCTGCGCTGAGCTGAGGTACTCCACCGTCCTTGGCAATCACCTGGAGATCATAACGAGGGGCACTCTCATAGTTAAGGACCCCCACCAATCGTATCTCTCCGCTGCTGCGCTCTATGCTAAAGGTCCTCTGGACCCCACTTGGAGAGGAGAGGTCAAAGGACAGTTGTCCATTGGCTCCAGAGTCTCCGTCCTCAGCTTGGACACGATACACCACAGTGCCCATTTCTGTGTGCTCCGGCAGCAGCAGGGACTCGGAGGATGAAGGAAGGAAAACAGGCGGGTTGTCATTGACGTCTGCGATTGCGATGTGTACACGGGTCTGGCCAAAGGCAGGCGGGGTGCCACTGCGGACCTGCACCTCCAAGTCAAGAGATGACTGGGCTTCATGATCCAGGGAGAGACTTGTCCTCAAGGCCCCAGTGTCAGGATCCACTGTAAAGTACCCCGCTGGGTCCCCCGAGCTGATGGTGTACGCAATATCTCTGGAGGCGCCTGGAAATGGGAGAGAGACAAAAAACAGATGCAGGTCAGCCCGGCCCACGAGGCTGCGCTAAAAGCACCGAAGTAACAGAACACTCTAAAGATGTAATTTTATAATTTCCATGACGGCTCTAAAAACCCAGAACGTATAAACAAATTTGTGAAATGGAATTTTTGATTAATGTGATTTAGATGTTGACAGTGGCCCAACGCCTGTTAGTACAAGTGGTGCAGGAAGCCGAAAAAAACAGTGTGATCGAGTGTGACTGAGGAATACATGCTGAACTGTTCAATGTGTGAGTGAGTGAGTGAGTGAGTGAGTGAGTGAGTGAGTGAGTGAGTGAGTGAGTGAGTGAGTGAGTACTGACTGACTGACTGACTGACTGACTGACTGACTGACTGACTGACTGACTGACTGACTGACTGACTGACTGACTCACTCCACAGTCCTAACAGGGGGCGTGGCCTGTGGTCCCTTACCTGTCTTACTGTTGGCCTGGACGATGCCCACAACTGTCCCCTGCAGGACGTCCTCTGAAACTGTGAAGTAGTACTGACTCTGTTCGAACACAGGGGGCGCCACCAACCCTGCTACCACGCTGATGTTGACCTTGGCGTTGACAGAGGCAACCAGCCCTCCACCATCCTGGGCGGAGATCACCATGGGTATGACCGAGTTGGCCTTCCCAAAGACAGACCGAGAAAGGGAGATCACACCTACAAAAACAAATTTGCAGGCTGGTTTACACCCACACAACTTGATAACCGGATGTATTATTCAACGTGAGGCACCACAGACTGTATGAATGACACACTGAATGAGCATCATAACACAGATCTTAGAGTTGAAAATAACTTGTACCAACCCGTGTCTTTGTTGAGAGTGAAGTAAGGGGAGGCTCCTCCAAATACAGTTTTGTATGTAATCCTGCCATTCTCTCCTGAGTCGGGGTCGTAGGCCGTCACCTTGACAACAGATGTCCCGGGGGCGCTCTGCGTGCTCAGGCTGACAGCGTAGCTCACCGGGTAAAAGGCGGGTCTGTTATCATTAACGTCAACCAGATCCACCTTCACATAGGCCACCGAGCTCAGCCCCCCCTGTGGAAGACACAAAAAGCTCTTTTGTTATATTCTACCTTCACATATACATTAAATCACCGAGCACACCTGAAAGCAGCGTTTGAGCCATGTTAATGGTGCAAGTCGGCCACATTAATGGCACAAGTGGAAAGCAGCAGTAAAAAGTCAATGTAAAGAGTGGCCTCTGAAGTAGTCCCGACAGGTCTGTGAGGGTTATAGATTGATGGTTTCCCCCGGGACGGAGCACCATGTCTTGACCCGTGCAGGGCGAGCGAGCTCACCGCAGCCCAACAATCTGTTTCATAGGCTTTTCATTTGCAGAGAAAACAGTGGAGGCTTTTCATTTGGATCAGGCGTCAAAAACAAAAAAAGGCAGCAGTCCAACTTGTTAAAAATATTACTGCCTGACAGATGATTGCTTTAACATGGCCGTCGTAATCTTTCATTTTTATCCGTTTATATTTATTGATACAAACTGTTGACTGAGTCTGCGATGGGACACCATCCCAGCTTTTTAACATGCAGACTCAAATCAAAGTTTTCCTGCTCGTTTGGCCGCGTCTGTGCTGTGTTAATAGGATTACTGTGTGGCTCACTGGATTCATATTAGATTTCAAACTGTAAGGACTCACCCCATCCACCGCGGTGACGGTGAAGTCGTAGCTGGCCGGGCCTTGATCTCTATCAAGCGCAGCGCTAGTGCAGATCTGACCGGTCTCCTTGCCGATGGTGAACTGCGAAGGAGCAGCGCTGTTAACGCCGGAGCCCAGGGAGTAGGTGAGGGAGCCAAAAGAGCCGCCGTCCGCATCGGTCGCAGTCACCTGGAAAAAAGAAAACACGCTGTTAAGTTAAATGATTCCGACCTTTTGCATTCAATTTAGAATTTACTAGCTGGAAGGGAAAATATCCTACTGGATAAATTCATGAGTTCCTATAATCATTAATGATGTTAGTCTAAAGCAACAGCAGACCAAATTCTATTAGAGGATATAAGACTGATGGCAAGTAAAAAAAAAAAAAGGCCAGGTGCTTTATGAAGGCATTCTTTGGACAAGTTCTTTTTTGTTTATATGAGCCAGAGCATGAGCCAAGCCGGCCCTTTGGCAGAAAGGGGCTCAGAGGGAATGAAGGGGGTTGGTGGGACGGAGGATGACTTCTGCAGGCTCCGGGAAGGATGCCAGCAGGGGAAAAACTGCCAGCTTCAGGAGTGGCGTCTGTCTGCAGAGGACAGTGACAGGAACGGCTGGGGAGCAGTGGGATACCACACAGTCTGCCTCAGTGTAGCACATTACACCCTAATGTAATGTCCCGCTTGTGGTCTGGTTTTAATATTGCCACACATCTAAAGAAGGCTGGAACCAATGGAGTTATAAAAAGTAGCTCGCAAGCCATCAGCCAGGGAGTCGACTCAATTATTGCAGAATCTCCCAAGACAGCGCGAGGCCAACAGACCAATCAGATCGGGCCCCTGGGCACCCGCGGTATAATTGTTTGCAAGTGTTGGCTCGAGATCGCAGCTTGCGAGAGATTACGTTGGGCTAAACCTCACAAGTTGATTAAAATCCTCCTTACGTCCACCTTTTATGAATGGATCTTTTTGGGAAAACACTAATTGGCAGATAATAGACGCTCGTATCAATCTGTGGTGCTCCGGCTTTCAACAGCGGGGATCCTCCTCGTTGTATAAATAGGAGAAGTCATCAGGAACATTGCCAAGAAAAATAAGGAGCGCTTATAATCATACTTTTTTTTTTTTTTTTAATAGATAGCATTGGTGAGAGCGTGAGTAGATGGAAATTATTCATTTGGGGTGAGGAAGGTTTGGCTGCAGTCATCCAGACTCGGTTCTCCTGCCTGAGCAGTGAGAAGATGGAAGGCTCAGCAGAAAGAGCGCCACACACTCGACTGTAACTCCGAGGGGAGGGGGAGTGGAGGAGTGAGGGAGTAGTGAAGCTGGCAGAGACGCAGGCCAAGGAGAAGAATAATAAACCACATGAGGAAAGGGGAAACCTACAGCAACACAAGGCAGCTACTCCATCTTTTAACACGCAGGCGATAGCTTGCTGTAATATTTTATCATTTTACAGGGGGGGTTAGTTATTCATGATGACCTCACAGCTTGTTTCCTCCGCAGTTGTGTGACAAATGTCAGCGTGAAAAAGAAACCCTCCATTTTTCAAGGTACACCCACATCTAGTAAATAAAAACACATCGACGTAGTCTTCTTTATATTTATGACATGAAAACGGGGGGCGGGGGGGGGGGGGGGAAAAAAAAAAAAGAGAAAAAAAAAA